>JAOTAV010002912.1:0-32620 GCA_026546445.1 Cyclargus thomasi | reverse complement strand
CAAAAAACCTAATATAATGATTACAAACAAAGGATATGGGCGAAAAGCCTATAGATGTACCTTATTTTTAAATAAAATAAAAAAAAAAAAAAAAAACTTCCGAACTTGCCAACTCTTTATTAGCGCTTCGCGCTTAAGGGTTCGACTTTTTACAATTTAAAATTATAAATGAAAAGAGTATTAAGCATAGACTGTCGCATATGACCAATAACGCATTTTGTACATTTTGCTTATAGATTATTTTTTTTTTTTGGCAAATAAAGTTTAAAAAAAATTTGTGACCTACATAAAATTCTTCATATGCACTTGGTGTAGTGTCTACGGGCGAAAATAAATTTGCTGTTTTATTTCGCCTATGCCAACATTTATTTGGCCCTCCAGTTTGTACAGCGTCCGAGATAACGAGCAGTCGACAGGGGATATTGACTTGTTATTTCCATTTTATTTTTATAGCTCTTGTTAGACCAGCGAAGCTTTTGTTAGTTATGTGCTAAGAATATTTAAAAACCTTAACTTACGTTTAGATCGGTGTCTAGACGTGAGGTTCGAGTCTTTTTGCTTACCTTTTCTTGTGCAAGGGTCACGAGTAATAAAAATACGGAAAAGTGACTCCATCAAAAAATATGTTCCACGAGCCTTGTCAAAAGTATACTATGAGGTACTCATTTCTAAAACATGCTTATTTAGGTTGCCTTCAGCAGTATCGGCATACATTATCAATTTCATAATTGTGTGGGATTTTGCTTTCTTAGCTATTACTATCTGTAGGTTAAGATAACATTGCACTTGCATTGATAACTTGCAAAAACATACATATCTTATGTATGTTTTTGACAAAACGTGATATTCGATTTGATTACTCTAAATTGCAAACATTATTAACTGCTTTCGTGTTTGACTGAACTTACTGAATGCAACTTATCAATCTCATGACTCCAATTCAAATTCTCATCTGAATTCTCTATCACGGACTTCAATTACTTAAAGAGGTCTCGTAATTAGGCCATTAAATTTTATTAAAATTTTAGACCCGTTGGATGGCAATATAGCTGGCACTCCGGCAGTGATAAGAGACCGACGGATGAGGTCATTGAGGTTGTGATGCCGCGAAAAACGTCCTGCGCTACGCGAGCAGCACAACCCATGGTGATCGTAGCTGTCTACACGTGCGCCGCAAACTCATTGATGGGGTACGACATTCTCTTAACAGATGTTAGCATTACAAGCATTAAATATCACACACTATCGGTGGCATATCACTCATACGCTATCGGTGGCATATCACATGCTGGAATTATCACTGTTTTATTAAAACATTTAATTTATTTTTTCCTCAAATATGTTGTTTATGCTCTGATAGCACGAAACTGATGAATTTTGTTTCCAACGGAACAAACCCGGAAGTGCAATCGCGCCATGTGCCGCTGATTTCATTTTGACACACGTTTAGCTCCACTTTTATTTGTTTTATATTGAAGCCGTATTTTTGAATGTTTAAAGTAAAAATATAAATTTTCGATTCCCATAAAATTCCCAGTTCAATCCGAACATGACGTGATTGGCTAGTTACATAACTCTATACTAAAGCATTATACGTGTTAAAGTTTTGACTGTATATTTTTATTCAATCTTTGGATACTTAATTTAAAATTTTTTGCTGTCCTGAAGTTTTAAAAGTAAAAAAAGGTGATTTTCGAACATAATTTTTAACTTTTACATTACAAAACCGAACAAAAATATTGGATCAACATAATGCTTATGATACATAATTTTTGTATCTTTGTCAGGTAATTTATGTATTGTATACCCTATACGTTGTTTTTCTTATCTAACAAGATCGCAGAGGTACCCAACAAAGTAATGTTTACTCGCCGAGCCCTTTGTTTTTCGTATTAGCTCCTGTAACCCAAACAAACAAAACTGGTAGCCGGTATTTTTTTAGTAGAGATCATTTTCTTTTTGTTAACAGGCGAGTCGGTTAGATTTAAATGGCGCCCGATAGCCAACTGGCACATCGGAATTGCAATTGTTTTCTAAAAAAATCTTCTCTTCGTTACGCTTGGCTGCTGAGTGTTGATATTGATTATATAGATGCACATTCTTTTGGTTCCTTATAAACATTGATATTAGGTGCTGCCAAAATAAGTGCTGCAACAGTAACTTATATATTTTACTTCCGTTAACAAAGCATCAGATTTTTTTTTTACTATTAAAGCGTACTTACTTTAGCTCCTACAAAGTTTTATTTAACATCGACGCTAGGCGAAGAGAGATTCAAATAAAATGGGTTGGAATTGCATTGACATCAGGTTCAGTTTTACTGCAATATTGCAGTTGATAAGTACAAAGGTACTACTAGTATGCAACTGTTACATAAATGCACGATAAAATTGTAGCGCTGGCTAATTTGTTTTTTACTAGTATCTACGTTTTTTTTAACTAGTACTTTAAATTTATTTATTACTAGCTTTTATCCGCGCCTCCACACGCTCGAAATTCGGAAGTCCCGTTCGAAAATTGTATTTTTTAAATATGTTATTTTTCCAAGATCGATGGAGCCTAAGCCTAAGTCTCCGTCCTTACAACTAAGACTACTAAAAAGCAAACCGATCGGTTCGTTAAAGGAAGTACAAACAAATGAACTACCCCATTTATAAGATTAGTGTGAGAATGTGAGTATGGATTTATATTAAAGTTTGTAAACTGTAGTACATTTGTGGTCTTTTTATTATAAAATATTACTAAAATAACAACATTAATATACTTATAGATCAAAACGGATTTTCAAACACCCCACGAAGAGGAAAAAAGAGGGGCTAATAATTTGTATCAAACTTCCTATTTAACATGAAAGCTACTGATTCGATTTGAATGTGGGTTTTGTAGATGTATTTGTTTTCTTCCAACATAACATTTGTTGAATAAATATTTTTGCCCTACCCCTCTAAGGGGACAAAAGAGTTTGTATTAAACTTATTATTTACATGAAAACTACAGATTCGTTTTGAATGCGGTTTTCGCAGATGTACTTGTCTTCTTACAACTTAAAATCTGGTGCATAATTTAATATCTCCCCCCCTCTAGGGAAGCCCAATAAAATACTAACTTTTGCTCGCAACTCCGTCCGCCTGGTAATTTTTGGAAATCGGTTTGTGCGTTCAGGAGGAAGTTCGTTAGGAAAACCTGACTTATTTTTATGTATAATAAAACTAGCGGACGCGATAGACGTTGTCCTGTCCGTCTTGGTTTGCGAATCTAAACATTTCTCATATCCCCTTGAATGCCGATAAAAATTTTCGTCAAAATCGCCCTGTCCGGACGTGTACGGACGAAGTCACGGGCAAAAGCTACTTTAATAATAAAGTGAATTGTTTAAGCGATTCTGTTTGTACTGGGCTGGGCGTGATTAAAGCCGCCAAATAAACAATCAGGTTGCTGACTGCCGACGAGAGCGGGCGGGCGGCGTGACACTGAGCCGCCTATGGTCAAATTACTCACGCATTTTTGTTCTTCATCAAAGTTAGGTTAACAGTTAGATTTTAAATATATCGTGCTATAACTATGCAACAAATCGTAGCATGATTTTTAATTCTCGCCATCAACGACTTCAATGCAAGGCAAAGTGCTATGAGAGAATTAATTAAGTAGTAAACTGGACTTACGTTTTTGGTCGTAATAAGTTATGTCAGTGTTGAGATCAACTATTTGTTACTTTTTATTTTTCATCTCATAATCAGGACGGTCTATCATTGCATGCAAAGCGATTTTTTGATTAAATTTTAACATTCAAAAGTTTCCTGTAAGAAATTCATATCAGCCAGTGCATGGCTAAAGTCATAACACGCCTGACCAAAACTGGACTTTGACTTATCATAAGAATATTCTAATGAGAAAAAATCGGAAGCCTCCTTGTAACGCACTCTACTCATTACGTTTCGTTGTGGCCCTGAAAACTATCAGAAATGTCACGCACAGTATGGTCCGAATACAGCCAGCGGACGTCCGAGATTTTCCGATTAGAAATTCTTGTTATGTACGGCCAGGGTTATAGGTATAACCTTTAAGCCTTTATCATAAAAGACAGCTAGACATAAACGAACTCTTTGTAGGAGTACGTAACGTATAAAAACTCAACTTAATTTAACGAGGAATATTAAGGTCTTGTGGACCGTAAACTTCATATACCTTGAAATTGATTGGACACGCTGGAAGCATTCTGTATTTGTAATATCACTAGCTGGCCTGATACGTTACCCTGTCTTAGTCACTTAGACAAGACAATGTCTGTGTGGAAACTGAAATGTAAACTATCCTCAAGTTATAGCAAATTGCAAATCAATTTAAATCGGTTTAGAAACTTTGTAGTTCATCGCAGATAAATAACACATTATTTGTATATAGAAAAATTTAGAAATGGTTTACATTTCGCAGGACTTTTGATACCAACGACAAAAGCAACACTGTATGAAAACTCTGCAGACTAACAACTTCTGACTACTGAAATTTTCTATAACAAGTAGTAAATAAATATCAAAATGTATTAGAAAAGTTCGAAAATGTATTGCATTTCAATATAATAAAGTAACACACGATTTACTGGATATTCCAGGTCCAAATCGAGTTAAGTTTAAACGCTGCAACTTCGGCACTTCCAACAAACTCGTTCAAGTAGAATGTTGTCGGAGCGGCCGGCGGGCCGGGGCCGGGGGTTCCGACTAAACAGCTCTGAGACGGTAAAGCTCAGAACACACCTAGCATAATATTGTCTTAGTGATTTTACATACTAACGAAGAGAGAGCCTGGAATCCAATGGTATATAACTAATCAAAAATGTTTAATTTTTAAGTGTCGTAAAAATTTAAGGTCTGTTACATCACTTACATATAGTCTATTCATAATTTTATTTGACAGATGTTGTATGGAGAATCAATCAAAAAAGTTGTGGATAGCCTACCAGAAACTTTATTAGTCACCAAACCGAAGTCACAGGCCCTAAGTCTTGTAAAAACTTGCTGACCCGACAAAATTTGTCTGCTACGATAGCTATGTCAAGTCGAGACAAAAAAATTGTTAATTATTAAAAGCTTAACTTATACATTATAACCATGACACAGTTTTGCTTAGCTTAAAAAAAATAACAGTAAATATAATATTGTGTTACAAAGGATGTTTTCAGGCATTGTTTTTAATATCTAGAATAACATAACAATTTATTATCATCAGCTCTCTGTAATAAATACTGTCCCTGATAGATATAAAAACACAGCAATATCCCTAGGGCATGAGGTTGTAAGCGAGCGAGTACAAACATGGAGCTCGTACGTACCTAAGGGTCTTTGTGTAGCTTGGTCATCTTTATCTATGCCCTAAGGCGGTTTGCCTTTACATCTTCCTAAGTTTTTCTTGGGAGGGAAAAGGTTTTTAATTGTGGTTGACTTCTTCGTTAATGACTTGTCCCTTGCCTTCGGGCTGGAATTGATAGCGTCCCTTTTTTTATTAAAGTCAACATGTTTCTAATATTGCATTCTTATCTAATTGGCCAATAATAAGTTGACTTACAATCTTTATTCTTACGGCAGAACCTAGTTTGAAAAGTAAAATTATTTGGCGGAATATTAGCTAGAATACAGTACTAATAGTATTATGAGCACACACGAGTATATTAATACATATATACAGCAATTTAGCTGCAGAGCTCTATTGGCCGCCGCACCGGGCAACGATTCCAACAATTCATGAATTTCCCGCTGTCGAATGTAGTTAGTTATAATCCCTAGGCAATTCATTGTCATTAGTGAAGACTACTAGACCATTAGGGTGCCTCAATAAATGATCATTTATAGTTTTACTGGAATATTATTGCCCGGAATAAAATAAATGCCAGTTATTCGCTATATAGCTGCAGTTCAGGGCTTTCTACAGAATCGGCAAAGTCTTTGGCTCCGGCAACGGCAAAGTTAAATGAAACAGTTAATAATAAATCAGTGCAGCAATCAGCAGTAAAGATAACAACTTCACATTATTCGATTTATAATGAAAGAGCTCCTGATCCCATTGTAACGTAGTGCACATACGAGTATCATTGTTATAATTTTATCACCGCTTTAAATCTTCAGTGGCGCGTGTAATGAAGTTGGGAACTTGGAATTAGTTGGCCGCAATATAATATTCATCAGTGAGCTAGCCCGTGAGCCCGTGAGCTCGTGAGGGCCCCGACGAATACCTCACTCATGAAGTTTTGCGTGAACTACTTTTATGTGTTGTACGCTGTTACCTTTGTCAATCTCATATAAAGTTACTAACTCAGAATAATTTGATTATACTGGTTTCGATTGCTTTTCAAAGTAGTTTTATAAAAGTAAAAATAGAATAAAATAGTTTTAGATCGTAAGCTTTGGGATCGTTTTTTTTTCAAGAATTCTAACGATAAATCTCCTTGACATTTGTGATTAAACTGGCTTTTGCCCGTGGCTTCCCTCGCATCAAGAAGTATTTCATAAACATTTTGATCTTATGTTTAATCCCCTTGAGGGTACAATTTGTCAAATTCCTATTTTAACGAATACCTATGTCATAAAATCTACCTACAAGCCTATCAGCCCGATCAGTAGTTTAATGGCCTATGATTTTATATTATTAACCTCTATATAAATACGCTGGACTGACGATACCCTTTGAAATGACAGCTCATTACTGAGAGAATGTAAAGCGCCCCGCCTGGTCGGGAAAAGAACTAAATCTGACGTAATTTGCAAATGGCCGCTTAGTATTGAATGAAAACTATGTCATTCAATAGTGCTGGAAGTTTTCTGTAGATAAAACTTATATTGATATCTGTGACTTAAAAGTATTATAACTGTGTGAAGGTAAGTACTAATTAATGGTTAAGTAGTGGAAACATATTATTATTTTCTATAGAAACCTTACCTAGTTCTCTGCATCTTCAATTGCATTAGAATATATTAATTGAGCTCTCCTAAACATTTTTTATCGATATATTCTGGCTCATTGTCCATATCTATCATTAGTTCATTTCCCTCCCACCACTGCCATCTTCGCCAAAATAGCGCAAATAAAATCGCTTAACATGGTTAGGCTTATCGTCAGTCCAGCGTATTTAATATTTATATAGAGGTCAGTGTTTTATATAATTCACTATATTGGTCTGTCAGTCATCTTTAATTTTTAATATTCAGATTTAAAAACAGCAAGCATAAGAAATAGTAGAATACGTCAAATGAAGCGCGCGGTAGTGATCCTTTGACAATCGAGTTTGCTCCCCTATGGAACTAATTTACCTCGTATTGTTCTTTCATATTTGCGCAGTTATTACATTTGCCTCGATCTGATACGGGATTGCCCTTCCTAAAGACGACCCTCGCAAGAGATTTATTTAGATGGCCGATAACAATGTTATCTGATATCAATTTGGAGAGTTCGTCGATGGTAGAACCTCTTTAATTCCGAATGAAATATTATTTTTCTGTTATATAACTTTTCATTTCTTCGGTGTAGTACCCTTGATTAGAAATTATATAAGACAGGGTCTATATAATAGCCGTTGATCATTTTTCAGCACGATTATCGTGCAAGTATTAAGCGAGTAAAGCAAGATTTTATTACACCCTATTAACCGTGACTCGTAGTAAAGTAAACACAAGGAAGACTACGTACGTTTTATAATTGAAGATCAAACGAACTTACCTTGAAGAGTGAAGTTCGATCATAATTATATGAGCGAATTCATTATTTGTGTTTTAAGCTTACTTATTGTATAGTGGCATTTCCATGTCTAGCCCTTGCACGTGTTTTTGAGATACATTTAAAAAAAATAACGTCAGTGTCACGGCTCCAGGTTCCGACTGCGCTTTGGATATCAGCTTATTTGGTTTTTTCGTGCCGAACCCTTCGCACGTTCCCATCTGACCTAGGAAGTGGTGCTTTCAATATAGGGAGAAGACGTGGGAGTCCGAGTACTGAAAAAAAAGGTCGAAGAACATTTACATTGGGAAACATATTAAAGACTCGATCTTCGTCAGACTAACTAACCAGAAAATCTGGTATTTCCTACTCCTCTTATCTTCTTCTGATTAATTTCGTTGCGGGTCTCAAGACAGCTTTAGGGTTTTAGTGGTTGGATACCGCTGCTGATCCTGGCGACACAGGAGATGCAATGGTGGGAATGTGTGGTGGGCCAAAGCCCGTAAAAAAAAAGACTAACTAACCAAGTAAGTTTTAATTCGACGTGAATAGCCGTTTTCCATAATAAATTAATAATTCTTGATGTACCGAGTTCATTCATAAGGCATATTTAAACATATTACATAAACTAAACAATAAAACACGCAATTACCAAACCTGATTTTTGCTATATGGACGCGCAACTGCCAAAATCGGGGCTTTTGTCGTTCAAAAAATAATATGAATGCGCCACTGCCAAATTCGGGGCCTTTGCTGTTCAAATACATAATCACGCAACTACCGAAACTGGGTTTTGCTTTCTACAATAGACAATAACAATTCTATTGCTGTTTACAGATCGTGATGATCCTGCTCAAGCAGTTGACCACTTGGTCGGTTATCTCGCTTCTATTTCTGGCTGAAGACGTGCCGGACCTGAACCTTGGCCCGGTAATCGCTCCGACGTCGTCAGAAACAGCGTCATCTGTGAGGCCTCGAAGTATACAAATAAGAGAACACCAGGTGAGGATTCTCATCCTATTCTGATCAAGAAAATAAAATATCTTTTAGGCAACTTTCTAGAAAGGCTTATCGGCAAACCAGTCCGTAAATAAAATATTGTGGAAAGTCATAGCATGCCTCACGAGGTCATTAAAAAATATAAAGTTATATTAAGGCCAATTAGTGTGTAAGTGTATTGCACTCTTTTCAATATAGCATATGAAACTGGCTGTACGCCGCGGTTCTACCTGCATTTTAAGGGTTAAGAAAAATATATATTGACTATGTGTTAAAATCAAGGAGGTACCATCTATCCTCCATTGTGTTTCGTTTAGTAAGTGAATTTACCGGTGGTCCAACTTCCCTAACCCCCCTATAACTATTCCCATTCCCTATTCCTTCATAGAGGCCGGCAACATATTTGCGACTCTTTGGATGTCACGAGCGTCCAAGTGCGACGACAGTTGCTTTCCATCAGGTAAATCGTGTGCATCCTTGCCCCCTAAATATCTAGTATATAAATAAAAACAATGGACTATTATTCTGAGAAATACGTTCAAAATTTTACGACGTCAAGAAATTTCCTAGAAGTAATCATTTAGTAAATTGTCACAACAAAGTTGTTGCGGAGTCCCACAGGCCCGGACATACCCTTTGCCTCGCTCTTCTGCGGTTAAAATTTCCATTTGCCGTCCATTTCGGTACTAATGTATACTAGAGCACTAACTGAAAATAGTCTTACTGCTTTTGATTAGGTTACTATACGTATATTATACCCCACCAAAAACATTCTGTAAAAAAACAGGTCGAGTTTCGATTGAGCTGCTTATTTATTTCTAGAAAGTAATGAAATCTAGACAAAGCCGTGACAAGTCAAAGGCTCCTTCCTGTAAATTGTTTATTATTACAGTTAATGTTATATGACTGGCCTTTCCTTATTTGTTTCTGGTATTAATCAGAGGTTCTTAAATAGGGGGTTGAAAATGCGGAGAAATGATACATACGGATACAGACATATACCGTTTAATATATTGTTTGTGTGTATTTAACCCTATACCTATATTTCACACATTTTTGGTTTTAGTTTAAATTTCGTTAAAAAGTCTAACAAATAATAATGCAGGCTACGAAACCCGTCTTTTCTATGGCCGTTGTAGCGTTACGAGCGCCTGCGATACGTAGACCAAAATTGGATGTAAGACCTCCGATTTCGGTCTACCTGTTTCATTGGATTCAACACTATTTAAATAAACTATTAAAAAAGAAACTTCCAGTGAAACAGAGATTTGTCAAAATCGTACATAATTTGGTAAATTATAATAACTTCTTCAAAACCGACATTGGTGTTACCATTCGCCTCTGTCGGAAATGTTTATTGAGCTTGGATAAAAAAACAACAAACTTTATAAACAACGCCGTAAATATATATTTATGAGTCGCGCCAGCTGCAATATAAATGCCAGGCCATGGAGCTTATTTACAAGCCCACGGCTGGAATGTAAACATTTTGCAAACAATAAAATATCATTTATTTTCAGTATGATATTTTCCCGGGGGGTGTAATTTGATGTAAATAAACTGGTAGGTGTAGGCTTGGGTTAGTGATAGTAGTTAGTTGGGGGAAAGGGAATAGAGATAGGTAATTGGGTAGTTGAGATTATTTAAAATGTCCGATCTGATAAAAAAACATTGATGTATGAGAAAAGTTTAGTCATAGGCAAATGATGGACGTAAGCAATTTGGTTTCATAGCAGACAATTATTATGTTAACCTATTATTATCCTGTACAACTAACTGATGTGGGTCCATCAACTGCTTATGAATCAATTTCTTCGTTAGTACTACAACCAGTGGCGTAATCACAAGGTGGCAAGCCGGCAAAATGCCACGGGCCCCAGCCAGGAGGGGCTCCCGATGAGCCCCCTAGACAAGTGGCAAGCATTTTTACAATAATCGCTCGACGTGTTTTGTATTGGATTGACATAGTGAAACGAAAACGAATTTGCCACGGGCCTCGAACGGTATAGTTACACCACTGACTACAACGTTTAATTGGTGCGTGTGTATCAACTTTGACGACCTATAGCCCACCTGTAGTTCGCATGAAAGTGTGAAGCAAAATGGCAACTTAAATATGGCCGCTGCGTGAATAAATCAGCGCCTACTCACCACGAGAGATGAGTGCTGATAATTGAAAATTCACCGGCGACAAGGATTTAAGCTGAGGACAGACGGGATAATACCTTATAGATATCTACGACTACTTTGGAAATATGAAAATTGGCCGTGCAAAGGAATTGAACGCTTTTACATAGATATCCTTTTAAAGGAATTTTGTAATTTTAAACGTGCTGAGACCTTTGCGACGCGATCTCGCTTTATTTGCTCAAGTTTTGTGGCTGCTACATTGTAAGCAGTATCTTCTTTATTATATTATTAACCGTATCCACTTTTAATTAAATAAAATAATTATTTACTGTACCACAATATACTTTAAATGAACTAGCGAATTCACAAAAGAAATCACTTAGGGCATATTTCATCACTCTCGAGTAAAGTGTCGAGTAGACTACTCGCCGGTTAAAGTCACCCTCAACTACATGTGTCCATATCGCGACCCTCGAGTAGCACTAATTATATGATTAAAAAAATATATATTTTAGCGGGTTACGGGAGACGCGAGATAGGGCTTCGCACTTAACTCGCCAAAAAATAGGATCGCGTTATATTCAAGCCAACTTAAATAACAACTTATAACTTAACTTGATTTTACCGTTTAAACGTCAAAAATAACTAAAATCTGCGATAGTGCAAGTTAGCTCGCTATTTAACTGAATCAAGTGTAAATCGGCACTAATGTCTGGTTTACACGTATAAGGTAGATACTTATCTAAGTTAAAATTGAGTAACCTACTTAGGTTACTCAATTTTAACTTAATTTTAAGTTAATAATTGCATGTAAACACAAAATTTAGAAGCAAGTTGCTAGTTAAATGACTTAAAATTTAGTTAACTACTTATCTACTAAATACGTATAAACAAGACATTATATGAAATTGACAAAAGAATAAGTTTTACTTGCCAATTAACGTAACTTGAAGTAACTACTCAATACTTTACCTGGAGATTGTGAAAGAGGCCTTTAATGTATTATATGTAATCCAATCAACGTTTCAGACATACGAGTATAGTAAATGGATTGAATTAACTTTATACAAATGTAGTCTAGACGAAAAGATTTCGTTGATAAGAAATGTTTCGCGTAGCTGGCAGACACAATACGGGGTTCATTTTTCATCTTCACTGTGTCTTGTATCAGATAACCTTTATATAAGTCATTTAAGCTTATCTGATCAGCGTACAAGATTTAAATGAAATCGTCTGATGAAAATCTAACGCTATCTACACTATTATATTTATACATTATCTGTATTCTTTAGTGGTTATTATGTTCGAGAATGTAAGTCCTAACCTAACTCAGGCCGTGTTACGTTGTGATATTTTTACTTTAATCCGTTTTCATTAGATGTGATACCATTAAATTAATTTGCTTTATGTTTATAGAGACACATAGTTCACGTACACCGAAAATTATTCAGCAGCAAAAGTGAAATCGGCTGCAACGGGCTTATTTTTTGCGTACACCCAAAAGGGTTCTGGAGGGTTGCAGGAAAAGTGAACTAAAACGTCGATGGTTTTAATGGTTCGGTAAAACGTTGCCACTGGAGTACCGTCGTTCGTTAGCGATGATCATTATTATCAAGAGCTCGTCTGTCGGCAGTCACACGTCGCGCCGAAAGGGAACTTCACTAATTAGCAAACCCGTCGCGCTCATCAGAACGTTTCACTCGACTTCAATTCATTATACGCGCATTATCGATAAAGTTAATATCTCCGAATCATCGAACTCCAACGCTGAAAGGTTAATATGATATTTTTTGCAATCCGCTGATCCCTCCACGTATTTATCAAATTTATCGGAGCTTACAAGCTCTCAACTTTATTGGTTTCGACGTGTTTATTGCACACTTTATATTGATAAAACGTCACAGCTTCCACGCCACCAGTCATAATAAATTAACTTATTCTGCAGTGATTGGTAAATGAAAAATATTTCATCTGTACAGGCAGTGAATAATCACGAATTACTTTTTCAAATGCAAGTGACGCGAAAACGCAAAAATTCAGAACATTCATTACGCAAGGAGCTGATTTAAATAAAATACAATACAGCCGTCCCGGGTAACGGGTGTATTTGACATGCGATTTATGATTTTAATAAAACACTTGGCGCGATAACGCTAAGAATGTAACGTTTCGTGCTTTGCGCCGCCGAGCTAGAGCTACTAAATGCGGCTCCCTTTTGCATCAATTTACTGGGTGATTTGGGTGTGTGCGGGAAATTACTTACTGTAAACCTTAATGTGATACGTATCTGACGCTTATGAAGTAGCTGGGGCGATATGAGAAGGGCGCGTTTGTTGTTGTATTCTGGAAATTAATTACTCATAATTTTTAGTTTGCAAAGATTTATGATCTTAATTTAACTAATTAATAAATAATATAGAGGAAAAAGCTTTTGTTGCTTAACTTTCAAATGTTTTCTTAGTCAATGTGATTATATTCATACTATGATAAAGAATTTCGAAAAATAAAGCCTATTTTGTAGGTCTTTTCCAGCGTCTGTAGTACAGTTCCGCCCTCATCTCGCGACTATGATTCAAAATGAACACTTTCGCGTTTAATTAAACTTACGTTAGCGAATAAATGTGCCTTCGCAAGCATATTTATGTAAAACAAATAAAACTCGCTTCAATCAAAATTATGTATTAATTTTAATACGCCCCCGGCAGTGATCGGAGAGTGGTTGTATAAAAATATTAAAATCTGTTTATTTATTTATTGTTGGTCTTTAAATATTAATACGTATATTACAAATTTTAAACGTAAACTCTAATTTTTTAACGGATGTTTGTATCGGGGTTGCATTAAATACTGTGTATTTTATAACGAAAATTGTTATTTACGTCATCCACAAATTATTATCATATTCCATACATATAATGTTATTAAAATACATCCGAGGTAATGTTTATGTAATGAGTTGATATTCTATATCATAATATATTTAGATATTAATATGGGTAAACGTATATACGCTTAAGTATCTTTCCTAGACTGATTGAAGAATGCTCTCATATGAAATCCACTGATAAAGTGGTAGTAATATTAGCTAAATTTTTTGGAACACAATTATATTTACACGATGGATGAACATAATATACAGCTTTGGAATTTGGAAGTCGTTTAAAATTGCGTGATGAAATCGCGTATTCTCCATAATATGTAATTCTGTTAATATGTAGTAATTCTATTTCCTAAACAGTTTCTGATAAACACTGACTGTACTTTACTAAATAATTAAACTTTTTTTTAAACAATGCAGTACAATGATTTTTATGTAAATAATGGAAAATATATCAGAATATAACTTACAATAATGTTTTTATTTAGAAGCAATTTAAGGATTAGGCTCTGTCTTATAATTCGTCGAAGTCTGTTTTAACATGTAATTGTGTTCCATATAATATATTCCGCACCAACAAGGTCGCAAGGATTACACAATTAACTCCGGCAAGGAGTACTTATGTTTATCTCTAAGACGGCGTATTTATAGCTTTCTTAAAGTTTATGGAACGTTAAATGACTTGTAAGTATCAGTTACATTTTTACAATACAATGAGAGAGCTATTGTTTGATAGAAGCGTGGATATATTATTTACACTGGCGAACTAGCGCGCCTTTGTAATAGTTATCATTTACTGTATTATTTTATATTGTTTATAACCTGTACGACCCAACTAGGCACATGATCCTGACAAAGCTATTTTGGAAAAATGTAAAAAAAAGCAATAAAATGTCCAAAAACAGCAACAGAAAACTAGACAATTGTTATTTGTTACCGATACAAGCATAAATATTTTGGCTAGTTTGGACGTTTTCTTATGTTTTTTTTTACATTTTTCTAATTTGAGTTCATTTGTTTTTTTTTAATTGATGTGCCTAATTAAGTCGCTCAGATAATAGCTAAAAGGTTTTCCGAGTGTTTTGGAAGATATACTCTTGTAAAATTTTCACTTTAATCTCCCTATCCAGGAACAGCTGCAATTAAGCAATGCAATATTCGAATTCGATACGTTAGTTATCGGAAGCCGAGTGGCTAAGTTCGGTGGGGCATGGGTTCAAATCCCAGCGTCTACCTTTTTTTAACTTTCTTTCATAAATATAAACCTTTTTATAAATTTAAAACTCTTTTATAAATTTTCAACTTTTAGACATGCGTTTTCCCATTTTTTTTCTCTGTAATGTTACGGAACCCTGCGTGCGCGAGTTCAAATCACACTTGGCAGGTTTTGTTTTGTAAAAATTATTATTTAAGCGTGAGAGCTTGAAAACCCCTCTAACACCAATTTTTTCTAAATAACTAATTTCCACATCACTATGACATGGGAATTAAACTTCAAACAATTTTATTTATCCAAACAATGAAAGCAGAAATTAACTCCTGTTGAAGGTGATCCACCTTTAATTCAACACGTGTACAAATATTCTGCTTTAGTAAGTTACTGAGATAGAAATTATTTTGCTTTAAAACTGCTTTCTTTGTTATGTTCACTTCTCTTGAAAGATGTAAGATTCTCAGCCTTACGCCAAATATCGTAATATATAATTACAATAAAAAATATTCTAACTTGATATGTTATTAACGAAAGAAAGCTAGCTACTGCAAAAATACGGTAATAGCCTGCCACTTTAGTGTGACTGAAATATGTAGTAAAAGAACTGGTTATAAGGTAATTTGATTTACCCATTAAGTAGGGTGTGTGATATTCTAAGACAAAGAGATCGCTAATGTAAGTAATTTAGTTATATTATACACGGAAAACAAAGAAGTACTCAATACTAATACTTACACATTCGAATAAAAACTGTATGAAATGACATAAGATCCTACAGTTTAAGATTTTTTCGTGAAAGAGTCATGCTTTAGCACGAATGGGCCGGCTCGACCGGATACCACGGCCTCACTGACATGAAACGGCGTTGTGCTGTGTTTCGTTCAGTGAGTGAGTTTACCGGTGGTCCAATTTCCTTAGTCTCCTTTACCTTTCCCATTCCTTACCCCCTCTAAATATCATAAAAACATATATTTTGAAAAAAGGTCTATAAATGAAAGTTCTTAAATCTCTCTTGTTTCGTTTGTACGCATGTGACATCCACGTATTATAACTCCAGTACATAGATCGTATTTTCCTACTAAATATTGCCTTCAATAGACCTGAATGTCGAGTTGTTTTCTTTGTACGTCTTCACAAAAGCCGTGAGCATTATTTAGCTGAGAGAAATGTTATTATTTTGTCTTTGTCGTTAGCTACTTGAGTGCGCTATTACAGCAGTAGAACAAAAAGGAGGCGGTGCAACTTCGCTACTGTAAAGCTGTTAACTTTATTTGTTTAAGAACTAACACTAACAGTTTAATACTTGTTGCATAATTAACTCAAATCGATTAGTGCAGATGTTTGTGCTGTGTATAAGTTGCACACAGTATTAAGTTCGCTCAGATAATAAGGGAAACGGCATACGTTTATTATTGGTAGTTATAGTAATAACTACCAATAAAAGTCATTATGTAGTCAGCGTCCTTGATCGACTCTACGCACTTTTATTTAATAGATTTCAATAAAACGATTTACTTGATAAACTGATACTTGATATCTATTGATCATTAATATGATCAAATGAGCCGGGTGTGCGAGCACGCGTGATCGCCTTCATAGATCGATACGAACTGTTTCATATAAAATAATTAATTCATTATGAGCGCGTCAGAAACGCTGACTCCTAAATAACCCTAAAATACTTGATGTACGATTTGGATCGTACACACCTTTTTTGTGATTTTATACCAATAATATAATAGCGATTTACCGTTAGTTCTGTATACGTATTACTGGTACTAGGTAGTACGTACCAAGTAGCCTAAGTTCATTAGCTTAACTTACCTAATGTTTTGAAAGCCGGCGGCTTTGGCCACGTAGATTTAGGCCATTATTTTCAAAAATCCTATTTTTTTTCCCACCAGATCATTTGATCCAAAAAAAAGCCTATTATTGTCTATGTTGTCTAATCCTACCCTAGCTAATTCTTATCCTCGATCTTTTCTAGGGCCTGTTTCACCGTTTACAGATAGTATATTTAATTGACATATACAACTTTATTTGACAGATTTTGTATGGAGAATATGTCAAAAAAGTTGTAGATAGCCTAACAGAGACTTTAACAGTAAGCGGTAAAACATGCCCTTAGTATCTTAGGCGTTATTAACGGAACATCCAAAAAAAGATTCACATTAATTATGATATTAAGAGTATTTTGCTTGATTTTTTTATTGAATATTTTATAATATTAAATTCGTTCTGATATATTTCGCACACGATCGCTATACAACTCACAATATGGCAGTTTCGTTTTTCTCCAGAGTTCAAAGAAAAATAATTCCGTCAGAATAACGAAGATTCTTGCCACGTTCCATTTTAAATTCCTGGAATCAAATGTCAATGCTAAGTTTCGAATACTGTGCTTTAATATAAACTTTATTTTCCTCGCGGGGAAAGAATTTAAAGTTAATACTAGAATTAGAAAAATATGAAAACTATCGAACAATATCTACTCGTAATCGTAAATTACGCATTTGAAATCAGAACCTTATTAAATCAATGGAGCAAATCAAATTGAATCAAAAAAACGGAGCGTTCGGTAAATAAACGATGGACCAATTTCGCGCAGCAAAATAATTTATTGTTCGAGAAAAAATATCTCATTAAGTGAAAATCCAGACTCAGAGGACGGACTGATTGGACGTAAATTATTATCATTTTACAGGAAAATATTTATTTTTTCAGTAAAATTGTAATGAGATTTTAACTGCCTAAAATTGAGTTTAGTTTGAGTTCAATGTTGGTTTTATAAGTGCATTACATTGTACACGGTTATCAAAGTTAATTCGCGGAAAGTTAGCGTTTAATATATATATTTTTTATGATAATTAGGGGGCAAGCGAGCACCTGATGGAAAGCAACTGCCGTCGCCCAAGACATCCGAAGAGTTGCAAGTGCGTTGCCGGCCTTTATAACGGAATGGGAATAGGGATAGGGCGATTAGGGAAGTTGAGCCACCGGTAAACTCATTCACTGAACGAAACACAGCACAACGCCGTTTTACGTTAGTTTTCTGTGAGGCCGGTCGAGCCGGCCCATTCGTGCCAAAGCATGGTTCTGCCACGTCAATGAGCATCCGTATTATGTAGTTGAGATCGGAAAATGTGTCATTGGTACATGCCTCCACCGGGGTTTGAACCTACACCCTCTCGAGTGCGAACCAAGGCGTTATATAAGTAAGGCATACTGTAATGTTGAACACACTCGCTATTATTTTAGTAGTCGGGCAGCGTGAGAGGCCCTAACATCTAGTGTGTATAGCCTGAGTAAACTCAACAAGTTTGATAACAGCAGCCGACTATTTGTCTCAAACTCCTTAACACTTCTGCGATACGATCTTGTGTTTATGTTCTTTATGTGTTTAAGTTATGAACGCTTGTTGCTTACTTTACGTAGAAACAAGTTTGTAGAGTTAAAAATTTTTCATCTTAGAGACAAAAATACATTATGTAATAAAAACCGGCCAAATACGGGTAGGACTTGCGCAAAGGGTTCCGTACCATATTAGAGCTAACATTTTTTTTAAAAATTGTTTTTTTTTATTGTAAAATTTATTATTAAATTTGTTTAAATTTTATTAATGATTAGTAAAGTATAAATACCTACCTACTTTGTATTTTGTGGAAACTTCAAGCCATTATTGATATCGAGCAAAAAGTAGCAAAAAAATCATGTTTGTTGTATGCGAGCCCCTCTTATATTTTATTATTTTTTTTTGTTTTTAGTATTTGTTGATATAGCGGCAACACCAGTAGATAATTTGTGAAAATTTCAGCTCTCTAGCTATTACCGTTCTTAAGATGCAGCCTGGAAACAGACAGACAGACAGACGGACAGATTGACAGACATCGAAGTCTTCTTTATAGGGTTCCGTTTTACCCTTTGAATACGGTACCCTAAAAAGGTCATAAATGCGTGTCTGTTTGACGAATTTATTTGTACAGTTAAACTAACAATCAAAAAAGATACGTATGATATCAATTCATTTCATTATTAGCTTTAAAAGTTTTGAAATTGTTGAATGTAATAAAACGAATTTAATCGATAGTTTGAAACCTTAAAACCTACTTAAAGCTTTATACTCTTCAGTGGCAACTTTACACCCTTACAACTGCAACTTTATACTTTCCAGCGGCAACGGGATTAAATAGCCACGGAAATGAAATTCAATGTATTAAATTGCATGTTTTTCGCAACTTCAAATAAAAAGTCCAAATCTCCTCAAATCAAACAATATAGGAGTAAGTGCGGGCGCGGTGGGTGCAGGCAACCAACAATGCAGCGGTCTGTACACAAAGCCCGCCAAGATAATGGATATTGCTTTTCTTGCGAGTTTCAAAGCAGCCTACTTCGAAAGCTCTCATAATCCGCTTACAGCTCTAAAGTCCTTTATTGTGCTTTACATGAAACGTTTCTCCGGTTCGTGTATCCAATATTACTTTGAAAGCTGCCTGCTGTCAATCGTCATTTGAAGACTCTCTGCTTTTCCATGTCTGGAGTTTGGTAATATAACGGCTAGACTCTAAGTCCAGTGGCAGGACAACGACACCACCTACACTTTTTCGAGAAGTTCGACGATATTGTTATGCTCTCAAGAAATACTCAGTTTAGCTTTATTGATAAGTCCCAAGAAAAAAAAAATAGTACTAGCGAAAACGGCGCAGGTTTTTAAGGGTTCTTTATGTTATATAATATACAACGTCGGTCTTGGTTTGTGAACCTAAACCATTCGTCCCTACCTACGAAAATTTTATCGAAATCGGTGTAGTCGTTTCGGAGGATTTCAGTTACAAACGCTTGCACCAAGAATTATATATAAGTACTTAGATAAAAAACGACCGTTGAGCGTAACGTTTAAAAATCCTCTAGAAAAAAAAAACAATGACTTTCAAACGAGATACAATAGCATTAGAGAGGCAAACATTTCATAAAGCAGGATAAAAGTCCCATGATTACAGTACAAAGAGGCGGGCGGTTAGTAGCGGACTCAATTAAGTACGGCGAGGACTATAAATCGTGTGTCCGCAGACCGACACACCAATTACTGTCGCTACTCATCCGCAAAACAATGTTAATAGTCCTCTGATTCCTTTTATTTCACACGGCGTCTTCCGCTAGACAACATGAGGTGTACAATTTAATAATATACAGTAGACCATGTCCATACTGGAATGCGTGAAGTAAGCAAGTTTTTGCAGAACTTGGAGTGGAAGAGCAGTGTGTCACGTTGTATGCGCACGTGGATATATGACCGAATTTGTGTTGTATACAATGCAATGTGCATTTTATAACTTCATGTTCTTCTCGCCGATTTGTTAAGCCGGTGGTGTGAATTATAATTTTGACGTAGTAAAAGTAGTATTCTATGTTAATAATAATTAGTACATATCGATAATGTTACCATACTAATATAATTTTATTAAATGCGAAAGTGTGTTTGTTTGTTTGTCCTTCCTTCACACGCTTACTTCCTTCACACAGCAACGAATTGACAGTTTTGAGTAGAAAATATATTTTATTTTTCTAGTGTCACTTGCCTAGGATGCCCAGGCCAGTCAAGCCAGCCTACTATGAGCTTAAATAGATTGGTCGGCCTCCTCAAGGGTATTTAGTTTTTACCCTACTATCATTATATTTTACTATGGTTATATCGACCTTGGTTAATCTTGGTTATTACCAAGGTGTACATCTTCCGCAGCCAACGGCGATAACTGTCAATGTTTATTGTGATAAATGGCCTTTATTAACGCACTAATTGTGCTAACTGTTACTTGTCCGGTAATTAATTGAATAACATCTTGCATAATAATTTATTATGAACCTAAATTGGCAGTAACATTTGATTACCACATCATAAACGTAAGTAATAAAAGGTAAATTCTAGCGGAGGTATAAAAAGTCTATTAAGGTCGTAAAGCTGCGAATATTACTAAACATTTTTCTAAAATTCCACCACATATACTCTGCGCGGGTGAATCTGCCGACATAGTTAATTACAGTTGCAATCTCAGTGTAGAGCGAAGCCACGTTACTTTATTCAGCTGCGGCTTGCAGTGCGTTGCCTCGTCGGAACAGTATACTTTGTAGTAAGTTGTATGACAATATTTGGTGCGTTGCGTTGACGCGCGGTCACAAATTACAAGATGGTAGCATGTTATTCACCATTCCATTTCATAACCTGTCCGTCGTTGTGTTAGAACAACAAGCGCGCATGCGACGTCTAAAGAGTCAATAATGTTGTAAACATAAAATCTGACGCACCAAAAACATTCATATCATCGTACCGTAACGCAGCAGAGCAATATGGCCTCGTCCTAAGTCGTCGACAATAGTTACATAGCACCGAAATTAATTGGTTCAACTCATATCTTGTTAGGCACTGAACATGAAACACCTAGAGACACAAGTTCATTAGCATTTTAACAAGCTACCAGCCCGTTTAAATACGAAAAACTGGAAGAGGATGGCATTTTATCTGTTCGAATTTTGTAAAAAAGAAAGTAAATTTTATAACACTCCTTTCACAAATTAAAGCAGTGCGAAGAATAATAATTTTACATACATTTATGTATCAGATTTTGTCTGCAACTTTGCTTGCGTAGAATTTAAAAATTAGCGTCAATTACGCACAATATCCAGACAGACAGACAGACAGGTGTACAACAGACATGCTGAATTTTATCAAAATAGCTAGAACCTAACGTGAAGAAGTAACAAATAAACACACACAAACTCTCAAACTTTCGCGTTAATAATATTAGTAATATGTCTACACTCATTCGGGCTTATCCATATAGTACGTCATACAAATTTCAGGACTTTTAGACATCTCCTCCCTCTTGTCACAGGTAGTTACATTTCAGGAACATCCCCCACCCGGGCAGGGTGATGTCAGAATTTTGCAATTTTACACTAAAAATAAAAAACCACCCCAATATTTTCAATTTCGAGATTAAATTTAGAACATTTGAAATGAAAGTAAGTACCGTCAGAAATATGACTTTCAACGGAAGTAGGTGTACTTCCGTTGAAAGTGTGATGACGTATTTCATGGATAGCCCCTTATTATTACGTTTGCAACGACGTTGAACGTTGTAATAAAAACAACTTTTGACCCCTTTTTTAGGTTAACCAGCCGTTCAGATATCCAAAATATCGACTTAGCTGTTGCGTCATACTTAAACTGGCGTTAATCTGTGACGGGTCTCCTAACGCCGGGTTAAGTCGGCGGGTTAACCCGCGGCCACACCCACGATCCCTTCGTGATAATGGCGTGGGCATGCCTTGTAATAATGATACAGGTACTGCAGACCTTTGTTAGTAAGCATCATTTATTTTTTTACACTTTACAGCCTCTGTGTATCAAATTTTTGACTTTCTTGCACCTAAATTTTTATATCGCTTGAGAACTTTACAATTATGATACAAGAACGATCCTTGACCTTTTTCCTGAACAGCAGATTTATGGATCTAAGCAGTTCACAAATCCTCTTGAATATACACAATAAAGCGTTCATAGATATTATATTATCTACAGACAAGATTACAGATCTTACGAGATTGGCTAAAACAGATCGACTATATTCATGAAGGGCCACGAGCATTGATAGTGGGGTTAATTAAAACCACTCACACGGTAGTATGTAGTATGTATAACGAACAAACGAGTAATTAGATGTGAAGCCTGCGCCATTGAGGCCTCTTTGACATTCAGACTGTGTCACGCGCGGGTTACGCCGCTGTATGCATTATTTGATATTCGGAGCTTTGTTAACGAACAATGCCACCTGATCAAATCTCGTTAAATAAGATATTCGATACCGAGGCAGGTCGATACTGAGTACACGAACATAGAATAAACATTCATTATATTATTATAGCAATCACACTGCGAAAGCAAAGTGTATTCGAATTGTATAAGTCTTTTACCTAAACTAACACCAATGAATATCAAAGTGTAAAGAGAGAACAAACATGATTTCAAAAATGATAATTCAGAAGAGATTAAAGAATTTATAATATTCTAAAACAGAATTTAGTCTAGTCTATAGCAAATTTATCTTTGAATTTTATTAAAAACTTCGTTGCGCCAAAATATGTTTATCGCGCAGCAACGAAAAGAATGTAGGAATGGTTAATCTCAGTACCCTGTTGTGCAAGACAACGTCTGTCGGTTCTGATAGCAGCAACACTCTCTAAAACAGGATCATTTCAGTGTGTCATTTGGTTGTCAAAACTCCAAGGGTCCGAGCTTCGGGGCGAAGTTCCCGTATAGTGATTAATTAATTATTACGGGGTCTGGGGACGAAATTATAATTTGTTGGACGACCTTGTTAACACAAAATTATTACAAGTAACTAATGAAGTGACCCACTTTGTTATTGTTAAAACGATGAAGAGTAATGTCCTCTCAAAATTAAAATTACACCCAGCTAGATCGTGAATAATACCAACATTACTACCAGCTATTGTCGTTGAAATGTGTCTTCACTGTATTTACGTATAAGCGAATTAATATTAAATACAAAAATCTGCATCTTTTTTTATACGAGAGCTCCAATTTCAAGCTGCATTACGCTGTGTAGAAAAATTTTGAATAGAGTAGCTATCTTAAAAACGCCATGCCTCTATGAAATATTTAATCAAGTCGATCTACTCTTACATAATACAACTTAAAATACCATTGAATTGGCTTCGTTAGAACTATTGAACAGGCGATCCGTTGGTATTCTACACCGAGTATACAATGTCGGTAACATTACCTGGACCTGGACGTTAATTATTTTAGGAACCGACAGAGCGGACTCTCGAATAGTTTGCGAACTAATCGATGTCAAAGATTGAGAAATGAGACCGAACCTGCACGACTCTTGAGCCGTACTCTGAAACAGTTGCAACGAGCGCTCTAACGAACGAATCAGAATGTTGCGACCTACAACTACTGTTTTTTTTATATTTTGCATGTCAAATTATTTTAAATACAATTAAAAATCATGATTTTGTTGCTTTTATCGAAGAAGTACCACG
Source organism: Cyclargus thomasi (assembly GCA_026546445.1). Lineage (NCBI taxonomy): Eukaryota > Metazoa > Arthropoda > Insecta > Lepidoptera > Lycaenidae > Cyclargus > Cyclargus thomasi. The sequence continues at coordinate 8,633 of JAOTAV010002912.1, read as the reverse complement.
GAGTTTCTCCATTGCGGTACATCTGAATGGCACTCCAGTTGGGTATTGAGCTATACACTGCCTTTTAAAATTGGGTTTTCTCGGTTCTGGTTCTTCTTTTGTTTGTTTTGTGTAATTGATATTTTTTGCAATCAAATTACTTAACTGAAAATTTAACAAAATCTAAAGTGCCTATTTCATCGCTTACAGATACACACCTTTATTTAACAGATATTGTATGAATCTGTCAAAAAGTTGTGGATAGCATAAAAGAAACTTTATCAGTAAGCGGTGAAACAGGCCCTTAGTGTACAAATAAATTATTATTTATTTATTACATTTACAGACGTGAAATGAGTAGGACGGCAGTATTCGTTCGAGATAGAAGATATATTAATGTACCGTTTAAAAGTAGGACTCCTGGCCCCATTAACTGTGGAACTTGTAACGTTCGAGTCACGTTGAAATATTTAAAACACGAGATGTGAGTTTGAGTGATGGAGACTGAAACATTCACACTTGATTAAGCGAGTCTCTCGAGTTGAGCTGACGTAATGATTAATGACTGATTATCACAATGATACTAGGGAATATGAAACGTAATACTCCCGTATCTATAGCGGTATACTCTAAATCTAAAGTGAGACATAAATCTTAATATAACGTAACGTAGTAATTAATTGTAACATCATTTCGAAATTTAAATACTCATTTTTTTAGTAACATTTAAAACGGTCGCTGAAGTTTTTTTTTATTTATTTATCAATAAAAATTACAAACTTCGGCGCCATATAAACTTTTGCAAGTTTTACCGTGCGCCGTTCAGTCGTTGTTTCACATTACAGAATGTACACTAACAATATTATTCTATTTACATTAATCATAAATTAGTTATGTATATGTGTGTACAATAAGTGTGGATGTTATGTGTTATGTCACGATCATACTTTACGTGGCTGGAATCCACATTGTCGGCTATTGATTACTTCATTCTTGTAGAAATATGAGTGGATTTTATGTGACAAGTATTTTTCAATTATCTTGTCAATGGTTGGGAGTAATGTCGGTAATTATCATAGTCACGTTTACTTCCTTTTTAAAAGATAGGCCTCACGATTCCAGTCTTTAGTTCTTTTGGGTAAGTTTTATTATCGATGCATGAGTTAATCAGCTTAGCAATCACGGGTGATATATTATGGCAGATAGTTTTAATGTCTATTGCACGTATTTTATCAAACCAAGGCGATTTATTTTTTAACGTTCTAATTATTATTGAAATTTGTACTGGATTTGCTTTAGGAAGAAAAAAGGAACGATCAGTCGATTTACAGTGATTAGATAATTGTAACAGGTTTTTATGCATTTATCAATCATATTACTGATAGCGGTGGAGAATTTCTCAGCAAATTTATTGGCTATATCAACTGGTTTAGTAGTCTTAGTTTTATTGGAGCTGCAAGTTAACGTGTTAATATTTAAGTTCGTATTTCACTGATAAACAATGTCGTAGAAATAGTTCGGTTGCTAAAGCATGGCACAGGTAGTTAATATTTAAATGCAGAATAACGAAAACACACGCTACAGTTCAGGTACGGTGGATTTTCTACTATATTTTAATACGTTGTTTAATATTTTTCATGCATCATTTATAAGCCGTTTAAAATTGCAGGACATATATACTTTAAAGGGTTTATAGGTAAACTGCATTTTTCCAATTTTATAACGACTAAATCTATAAATATTTTCAATAAAGGTTGAAAAACTGTGCATATTTTTGCTTAAATATTTTATCGGTTCTATGATCACGGCTACTGCTGGTTTTGCAATATTAATTTACGTATTTTATTTTATATATACTACTATAAAAACTTTGGTATGTCAGTTAAGAGGGCGATAAAAGCAAAATTTACTATTGCATAATCCCGTTTCATACTTGATAATTAGCTACGAATCGTTTCATTTTTTAAACATAGATACTACATTATATTTGTGAGCTTCTGTAGTAGCGAAAACACGATAGCTTAAAATTTTCTCGATAAAAAAATTACAAAGATGCCTCTAATTTGCATTACAACATGCATATTTCTTCGTTTCGCAAAACGGCGCATTCGACGGACTAAGTATTTTAACACACGATACAAAATTCTATTACTGAGTTTCTGTAAAAGCGTTTTTTTTTAATTTTGTACATATATCGAGTTATTAAGAAAAAACTGTTTTCGCGGCGATTCCGCGTCGTTCTATTTCACCTGGCATATGAATGACGGTCGTAAGTGTAAAGATAGAAAGACGATGTTTTATTTTTTGCTTTATTCGCCCCCTTATTGAGTATTTTGTGTAGCTCCGACTGATACAGCGTAGGGCGGGCGACTGCGCCGGAGACTGATTGCAGGTCGTTTGTTGTGTACCCCTGATGGAGGGCCCCGGGATGGCGGGACCAACGATACGTTTCATAACTATAAATTATGCCCCGCCATATCCTGAAACATGTAAGTGAAAGATCATATTTTATACTTTAATGTATATGATGTACATTTTCGTTGATTCAATAGTAAATTTATTAAAACCTGTCAGGTTGAATTACATTTTCCTTAATTAGATTAAGAAAATCTAATTCAACCTTTTACCTATAATTCTTACCTACGGGTCTTCTTTAACTCAATAATCTTCAAGAAAGTTAAAATAAAAATGTTACGACGGACTGACTAAGAATTCATTATTTTTATCTATATTATTTTATGAATCAAATTAATTATCAACTTCATTAAGTAAATGTTTTTTTAGGAGATATGAAAAAAAGATAAAATTGTTATCACGCCAAAACACAGAGTAATAGGGTCGCAAAGTCACGTCTACCTTAATATTCTTGTAAAAATTTCACCTAAATACGAAGTTGAAATTGTAATAATATTGTTCAAAGTAAAAGAAGAAAAAACTTTAGCGGCTGTCCCGAAACTCAGTTACAGGAGCTGTCAGCGGCGGATTTGGCTCGGCGCCCCGCACCCCGCGCCCCTCTCGCCGGTCGCTGGCTCAATTACATAACTCCAACTTCAGTCGGTGCCTATTTTATAGACGATACTGTCCCATACTATATCTGCGAAGACACTGAGTTCAAATTTTATTGTTAGTCCTCATCTTATGGAAAAGTTCTTTTTAGTATATTACCAGGAAAAAAATAACTTCTTTGTTAGTTTTTCTTTTTTTTTTACTCTAATGAGATAATATGCTATTTGATTTATTTATTAAATCTATCCATTTATTTGTGCACGTCCTATCAGCTATCATTAAATCCAATCTCTCTGCGTGGGGCTGCTGAAAGAGATTTCTTTTGTATCGTCTTTCTGTGTAAATCATTATTCTGTAAATGTTTTTGTGTACAATAAATTATTAAATAAATAAATAAATAAAAATAACGTTTGAGAAGCTAGTATGACAAAGTAGGCAATACTTGAAAGTGAATTTAGGAAAAAAATCTTGTTGTGTCGATTCCAGCAGTAAATTGTTTTTTATTTCTATCTTTTCTAGAAAGTATCAGCACTTAACGAGCCATAAATACCTATGACTTATCCATGTCTGATTCAGCACTTATATTACTTTATTTTTATAGCATCAAGTGCTGGAATGGCCAGATTACACTAAATACATACATATAGATACAGATAGGACTAAATTACTTCCAATAATTGTTTTAGTTTTTAGGCCGTGTTAGCTTCGCTGGAAGATAGCACCACAATTAATAAAAGAACTACAGTAGACCATCTCAGAAGAGATGTTCTAATTCATACGTTTGACATAATACGACAAAACTCGTTACGAGGGTTGTTACTAACAAAACATGAAATTATTACTTAATTTGTGCATTACGAATACAAAATTCAAATACATAATTTTTAATGTGCTATACTTGAATAAATATAGATTTTCTAAAAAAAAAAACTGCATGTTCTATTGATTTTCAATAAAGTAACATTCTTTGTTTTTTCTTCTAAAACCGTCATAGCAATAGTGGAGTCGTGGGCAACTGAAAGCTTTATCGGTGTAATAAACTTTTTATCTAACAGTGGAGAAATCAGGTCTTATAAATGGTATTACATTTATAATTTCAACTAATAGAGCAATTTATACAAATACAAAGCACTAACAGAGATAGAACATAATATCCTATGAGTATACTCAATTTAATTGAATTACGTTTGGCACCATCAGCGTGATTGACGAATAATCATCAGAAAAACAAGCTATCACATATAAAATATAAATAGTTTAGAATAGAGTTGTAAATTACTTGACGTAGGAGAATATTGAGAAAATTGTGTGTTCGGTTCGTCTGAAGCCGAAATGAAATTAATATTATCTGTTGCCATTAGAGCTAATCTAATGGCCACAAATCATTTTCACAAGTCATTATTGTTATCAGTGAGTGGGGCGGCCATTGTAATTTGTGCCTACACAACCCCAACATAATCATGACTCTCACATCTGTTATTTATTACAAGATTTTAGGACATTTGTTAACAAAATCGAATTAAATTACAAGCTCAAGTAAACCAACAAACATTACCTAAGAATTTGGATAACAAATATATTATATTTTACTCGAAGTATTTACAAGTTTTATAAACAATATTGATAAAAAAATTAGGACTAAAACATTTTCATATTTAAATATAATCTATTTTCTATATTTTAATTTAACTTAATTATTCCCAGACTGTCTAGTACCTCCGTTGTGCTAAAATTGGCTTATCGCGCAAAGAGAGGTACCTCTTCATAAACAGCGGTTTAAATGTAAAGAGGTGACGGACAAACAGGAGATACACTTGCCCGTTTAAAATACTAGTAACTTGTAAATATTTCGTTTATTGGGTTTATACTAAGTTAGTACACTTTATAATATTGCGGCTATACGCAGCGGTAAATATTAATGCTAAGTAATCATGAAAAACACCCCCGAGACGCGTATGTACGAAGTTGAGTTGTATTGCGTAACGAGTCGATGTGAACTTCGTCGGTTTATAATAAACAGAGACACGGAAAATTATTCACTAACTTCGTCCTAAGCACGAAATTTATGGTACGTTTACCGCAAAATTCGTGAACAATGAACGAGTCGCGCGGGTTTAAGCTTTATAACTTTAGTTGTGCAATACGCAGCTCCACGCAATAAAAAACATAAAGTTGGATGTACGATTGAAGCGGTAGCACAGTGTAGGCTGCACGTCATAATGTATCCAGTTTGTTCTCATTGCGTCGTTCCAGATTGCCGACGGAGAGAAAACTATTTAAATACACGTTGCGAAACTTCATTTAGCATTTTATCGTTGTAACTAAATCAATATTAAGTACCGTTTGTTTTGAGATTAATGTAGTTTTCTATGACCATAAGAACTCACTATCAAATAGAAAATAGAATTTAATAATAATATTTATTTAAAGACGTTTTTTGTCAACATTAAGGAATTATGATAAACGCGTCAGATGAGCTACGAGCGTAGCACCGTAGCGGCTCAACAAGATTGAAGTACATTCTAATCGTAATCATAAAAACTAAATAAAATTGTTTGTGCGTAATGTTAGAAAGACAAGTAACATAATATTTATGGTTAACACTAATATCTCAATTATAATGAAATTTAAATTAATGTAAAACATAATTTTCACGATTATAATTTAAACGAACACATTATGTATGTTAGTATATCCTTACGTGGAAATTTCAGTGTTATACCAGAATTATACCGTAGTTTACTAGTGGCGCTTAATAATAGCAACGTTAATTTGAACACAAAACAGAGATACAGCACAAAACTAGCGATAACGTGTGCACGATATTGAAAACGCATTTGCGATAAGCTCGGCGGGCGATAACTTTAAATGCACGTGGTAATGACCGTTCTGTATCATGAAATATGTTTCCATTTACATTCGCAATATAAATATTACTATAGGATATTCTTCAATCTTTATACTCAATTATCGTTTTGGCAATATATAAATTGACACTGTGACTTCATAAATATGAGAAATACAGTCACGAATCGGGGCAAGCGGCTTTACGTATTGTATAGTATCTTGGGATTGTGTTGAAACGTGGGAAGTAATATATTGCTAGCTTTTTGTTGTAATAAATAAAAAACGAAATATCGAACTGGAGCATCATACAAAAAAGCCAAACACAATATGTTTCGGGGCTCTAAATTATTTAGGCACTTTGATGATTTTTCCAATTCATAGTTGTTTTATATTTCGGTCACGCGTTACGGGGGCCTTATTCACAGCTTTTTCAATAGTGTTGTTCAAACACTTTCACCATATTCTTGGAAAAAGTGACAACACAAATAACGTGGAATGTGCGAAGATTTTTCTTTCACGCTTTTTATAACATTAAGTTAGGGCAAAATTGTAATTTAATAATGATTAAGTTATGTTTTAAGCTACAAATTAATTAAATAAAATAAAATTAACGTCTGTATTTTTCTCAGGCCAAGTCAAGTAGTAACAGTTCCTTGAACAGACAAAGACCAAGAAGACACCACTTCTTGTTTTTTTTAACCGACTTCCAAAAACGAGGAGGTTATATGTTCGACTGTGGATATATATATATATTTTTTATGTATGTTCACCCATAGCTCCGCCGTTTGTGAACCAATTTTCAAAATTTTTTCTTTGTTGTATAGGGAATTGTTCCGAATAGGGCCCATATTCACCATTCACCATGTTGGTTCATAATTTTGAAGTCGGTACCAGTCAAAAATTTAAATTTAGACTAATCATGCCGTGTTAGCTGGTACCGACTTTAAAATAATGAAGATTGTGAAACAGGCACTATTAAAGAATAAATTTTATTTAATACTTTTTAGTTTCTTTTGTACTATTTTAGTTTTTTCCTTTGGAAGTCGGTTTTAATTTTTTGATAAAAAATTATAATTTTCTGTTTTACGTCTACTTAATTTTAATGTAAAACAATTTAAAGTCGGGTCAATCAATATACCATAATTTTCTATACTGTTTTATTTAAGACTAAATGACCCTCACAATTCTATAGCGACAAAATGACTTTGTCACACGGGATACGGTTCCCATGCTGGATCTCAAAGTAATTCGATACCAAATTTCAGTATAATTGGTCCTACGGTTTTGAGCGTAAAACAGTTGCTTTTGCTGATTAATTTATTACTAGAGGTCGCTCTGTGGTCGAAATTCGTCATGAATATGTGAAATACATCGTGTAGAAGAACTTTAAGAAATAGTATATATTCTCATTTCAATCACAGACTTCAACTCGGCTTTAAGTTCTAGTTACCAGGCCATTAAATTTAAATAAAAAAAAAAACACAGACGTCAACTAAAAACAATTGAATATTTCGTGTCTGATTATCGTGTCATATCAAGATATTGTAGTATGCGTAGCTTTTAGTTCTTAAGAATGTGTAATACTAAAGCATATTTTATAATAATATTGATATTTTACGCTCGTCCTTCATATCGGCTATAACTGGAAGGAATTTAATGATTATACATCTACGCGTCTTTCGTAAATAGGGGTACAAAGTTTTCCACTCGCGTATAAATAATAGATTAGTATGGATCAAAACGAATTACAACAGAGTATAGTTCAATCCACTTTGAAGTTGTACAGCGGCTGGTAAGCAGTAAATTAGGGTCTATCGGGGTCATTAGCCCGGCGCTGACTGGTATCGCGATGTACCGTAACACATCGCCCCCGGTTCATAAAATTGCATTATCCCCGGTTATCTCGGATGTGACCCAATTAACAAACACTTGTACCCTTATTCTGTTATCTCTTTTGTTTTGCCAGGAAATGTATCCGATTTTTTTAATGTTAGTATTTTGCATTAAAACTTTTTTAATAAGTTTTTATTAATCTATGCCTTGTTTTTTTGTTTGGCAGAAAGAACCATGCATTGAAAATAGCTACACTGATTTTGAAATATTTATAGCAATGCGGCACAGTTATTTTGAAATTAAATGTCTAAAAATGTTTTAGTATCGCAGTAAACTGCCATTTTAATATTTTTGGCAAGAGTCTAGAAATATAAAACCCTTTCCTTTGAGTTATGAATAATTTGTTGATTCAATTTGGTCTCGACATTGATCATAAAAGACCCAAAACGAAGTGTTAATAAAATGGAAATCCGTCTTTGTGGATTTCACTCGCGTTTCGTTTGGAAATCAAATGAAACCTGGACTCTAGAGGACCTAAAGAGAGGAAAACCCGTTACAAAAACGCCGCCGTGATATAATTGTTAATTAATTAAAAGGGGAGTAGTAGTTGTTGAAGGAGCTGTTGAAACTATACATTTATAGGTAGATATAATACATATATATACAATAATGAAAATAAAATAATTAAAATGTTCGATTAACGCTACACTTTTCTTGTTGTTGATCGTTTACGTTTAGTAATCTATATATTTAGTTATCTATACACGAGCGGAAAACTTTGTATTCCTTTTTACGAAAGCGAAAGCAAAACCAATTTTATTGTAAAAAATCCTTTAATCTTGCATATTTTTCTATACTAATATTATAAAGAGGAAAAATTTGATTGTTTGTTTGTTTGTTTGTTTGTTTGAAGCGAATAGGCTCCGAAAGTACTGTACCGATTTGAAAAATTCTTTCACCATTGGAAT
>JAOTAV010002901.1:0-32624 GCA_026546445.1 Cyclargus thomasi | reverse complement strand
CCCTATACAACAAAGCAAAAATTTTGAAAATCGGTTCACAAACGCCGGAGCTATGGTTGAACATACATAAAAAAAAAGAATAAAAAAAAAATATATCCACAGCCGAACATATAACCTCCTCGTTTTAGGAAGTCGGTAAAAAAGTAGCTTCCTACGAGCTACACTTTTTACGACAAAGAATTGTATTCATTATTAATTATTATATTTTGTTTTTATTGTACAATTTTTGTTACACAGAAAAATATTTAAAAATTTTAATTACTTATTAGTAAAGTATAAATAAAACTAAGTTTTTTTTTTAAATCAAGCGCCTGCCATTGTTGATATCAAGAAAAAAATAGCAAAAAAACAGGTTTGTAGTGTGAGAGCTATGATAGATAGCCTCTTATTTATTAAATTTATTTTAGTTTTAGTGTTTGTTGTCATACCGGCAACACAAATACATAATTTGTGAAAATTTCAGCTCTCTAACTGTTACCGTTCTTGAGATACAGCCTGGTGACAGACGGACGGACAGACAGACATATGGACAAACAATTTAGTAATAGAGTGTCGTGTTTACTCTTTAGGTATTATATAGGTTAGGGAATCTTAAAAAGGTAAAAATTAAAAAAATGGTTTGCATAAAGGCCAACAGTTATAAAAACAAAAATTGTCACATTGTTGTATTTAGAATAAAAAATTTCATCCCCAAATTTATCTCTTTGAGGGTACAATTTATCGAAATTCTTTCTTCTTAGCCCAATTTATGGTATTTTATGCTGTACTTTGATAGATTTCTATGAGACTACTATGTCAATATACAGGCACCATTGATTTTCATATATTTGTATATAACACGTCATATAACTCGTGTACGCTCATGCGCCATAATTATACGGGGTGACTTTGAAAAATGTCCAATAAATATTAAATTGGTTTGTATCTGCATTAGTGGTGAAAGGACACACCTCGGTCACTTTATCGCCGTCGCCACACACGACACTTCAATGAAATTAACTATGATGAATGGAAAAATTGTCTGCAAAGGTCATCAATCATAAAGTTGGGAAAGTTAATTTAGACGCACGATGCGGGGACGATACGACGCGAATGCAGTGTTACGATTTTTACCCGAGACTTGGTTTCATGAAATTGAACACTTTTTAAGTTACTAATAATTGAAGTGTAAGACACATCGTTTGTTTTTCTGATAAAATAAATTCAATCGTAATGATGTAAGAGCATGGAAAGCAAAAAACATCTAGAAATACCTTTGATAAATGCACTGCGTGTTGAAATGAATACTAAGGGCCTGTTTGACCGCTTACTGCTAAAGGCTTTCTGTTAGGCTAAGCGGTGAAACGCTTAGTTTATTATTTTGTTATAAAATGAAAATTTAACTATCTCAAAGATATCCTTTTAATTAACATAAAAGTCGTCAGCTGTAAAACAAATAAGTCGGTGACAATAGCCCGATGGTGGTTTTTAATCACCTTCTTTGACACAACTGCAAATTGAAGCCATCCATTTAAAAATAGATGCTACTAAAGTAACTAGCTTAATACCTTATATTTCCATTCTATTAGTTTTATAACACCAAGTGCTTATTATTATTTGTCCGTGTTTTATAAGACGTAATTTTTAATATTATTTCTTTTAACATTAAAATTAAGTATTATAAAATTTAATATTAAAATATTTCTGTATTATTATCATTACTGTACAAATAAACAAGAATGATAAAATGTTCTACGAATGTTCAGATTCAAATAACATTCTTACCATGTTAATTTTTTCTATTTCATTCACTGGGAGACCGCTCATAAAAATGCAAAATTAATTTTGAATTGTACAAAGTGGCGGCCATATTTTCAACATATAATTGAAGGCTGCATATGAGTTGTATGTAAAGTCTGTGCTGTTTTATTTCTATTCGTGTTACTGTACATTTGTGTATCGTTTGTTGCCGGCCAGAGGCCGCCAGAATTCTATCAAAAGGTCTTATAGCAATATTTACTTTCAGATACACTCGATTTAATCTCAACCTCATTACAATGTTTTAAATCGCATTCGGAAAATATGAAAGTCGGGAATAAAGCATCATTTCAGTGCTAATTATGCAGTGCGTTCGGCTCGATAATTTCCCATCGGGATAGTGTTCCGTGCAGTGTTTTAATCATATACGCGAAGAAGAGATTGCATCCGAACAAATAATGCATCCCGTTCAACTGGATGTAATCCACTGTTAGGTTTGTTGCTACTGTTTGAATATACCAGTTTGTTTTTCGCAATTTGCTCCCGATTCAAATTGCACCTGCATTGTTTGGAATTGGATTCATTACAGTTCTGTCAGGTTATTCGCTAACGTCCACTGACGTTTTAAAAGCCTCATTATGAGCATAATACGGTTACGGGTTTTTACGGGTCCCGAGTGCTCTTATGTCCGAAAATTCGATACGCGATCGCGTATTACGGGTAACGTCTTTACGATGGTTCCGGGAAGCTGAGGCGTGCCCTCCACTGTGTAATTGTGCATGTAATCCTTATTATATTTTAGGAATCGAACTCCGGTGTTTTTGTTTAAAGTATAATGGGAGAAATTGAAAGAGAGCTAGTTGACGGACCTACGTCATTTAGTCGGAATATATTAATTTAATGTAAGTGAGTCGTGATCTGTGAGCTGAGTCTGATATAACACGACCAAAAAACTTAGATCCCCGATCCGTATGTGTCTCAACTTCTCTGATTGTACATTAGGGATATTTTTTATGCTTTCGAAGAATAGTATAGTAATGCAAATATAAAGAAACTTTAATTCATTATTGTAGTTTTAGCGCAATGATGCGATCCTTTATTTTAGAATTATACGTTTTTTTTATCTGACTGCGCCAGAAGGAGGTTTTTATTTTCAAGAGTATGTATGTATGTATGTAGTAATATCATTACTGTACAATAAATAATAGTGAGGGGTTATTTTAGCACTTAATGATAAGTGTCGAATAGGCAGTAATCGACGGATTTCGTCAAATAATTTGTGAATTGTAGTTTTCGATTTATTAAGAGTTCTACAGTTTGGGAAAAAACCTAAACGCTTTATAATATTTCGACGCTCCCTAATAGATAAACTTTTGCCAACTTTGCCTAACGATACATGCACGTGGAAAGTTTTTTAGGATAAAGCTTGAGCTCTTCCCATTTTTATTGCCAGAATATAGAATATAGATTAAGTTTATTATAATGTACTTTCAACTAATTTTATGACAATATAATACAAAAGTCTTTAATATTTATCGTGATGTCGATCCACACCTGAGATAATAATTGTATTATAGTCAAATTATTTATTTTACTCGCTTGAAAAATTCTCAGGATTTTTTGTGGACAGGAACTTTTAATCTATACATATAATAAAACAGTGAAATTGGAGTGTCTGAACATTTAATATTTTTACAAAATAGAATCAATGTGGGGGTGCTAAGGAACAGTAATAGAACACATATCGACGAAAAAAGTTGTCTGTCTATTTGTACGCGCTTATCTCAAGAACTACCGAACGGATTTGAATAAATCATTTTTGTTTAATAGCTATTAGGCCTGGGCAACATATAGGATACTTTTTATTCCGGATAAACGGTACGGTTCTCGTGTGATTTACAAATTTTTGGGCAACAAAGTTGCGGGCACCAACTAGTTCTATAATAAAGCTTAATACAGCTCTCACTTCTTACACTAGACAACTAACTTTTAATTTAAATGAAGATACAATAAAAATGTCTGTCTTAGGCGCATTAAGAATCTATGATAAGATCTCGAACAAATCCACTGGCAAATTGTTTTCTCGCACTTTCTTAAGGTAGGCTTCTAACCCTTGCCCCGGCGGATCCAGTAACGAAGATGGATGATTCTCTTTTTTTACCAAATGTCTTGTGTTATTTTGGGATATTTTTCGTCTGTTACTCAGCTTTGAAAAGGGTATATTTAAATTGGTTTTATTTTTCAATGTTAATAAATAAAATATAAAGTACAGAGGAAAATTAAAGTTGGAATATCTATTATATAAAAGTGAATCGGGTTTTCCTTCCTGACCATGTAACTCCAGAACTCACGAATCGATTTTCATGGTTTACGATTCGTTGGAAAGGTATCGGGTTCCGTGAGGTTTGTAGCAAAAAAAACCGTTAAGTTCAAGAGGAAAGCTATCACGGTACGGAGTCACGGGAAACAACTAGTAATCTCTTATATTTTAAATTCCACAATCGCGGGAGCAACAAATCAAAAACAGTCTGTATGTATATTTACATTTTATTAAAATTCCGAAAACACTTTACGGCTTTCTGTAATCTCGGCCGCTTAAATACCATATTTGCTTACAAAGTCACGTACACAGGACAGAGACGCAAAAATCTAAACAAGGGAGTTTGTGACTCAACAAACACTAACTACTGGCTTAAGCCAGTAAAGAAGTCTCGCCAGGTTCCCAGCCAAACCAACGACGGAACTTTATTCGCAAATTGACTCCACGTATTCGCTTTAGGTGCAGTTTCTTTCATACCGGATAAGCTTATGATACAGGTTTTAATTTATAAGCGGAAGCGACCTCTGTGTTTAATTATTTAAAATTATCAATATTATAAGCTACATGAAACTTACGGCAGGATTATTATTATTATCACGTCGATAGCTCAGGACTTTATCGTACTAATTATCGCGACATATTTTTTATAATATGTAAATATATCTAATAATAATACAAGTAATAATCACTTATTTCGTATCGTTGTCTCCTATGTGGAATCATAAAACCTTAAAAAAACCTTAAAAAATAAAGTATTGAGTATATTTTTTTTTATTTTATTAAAAAAAACAAATGCGAGTTGGACTCGCGCACGACGGGTTCCGTAGTAGTAAAAAATTGACAAAACTTTTTTCCGAAAATTATATTAACAATGCACGTCCTATCAAGCGATAGCGCGATCTCGATGATATATTTTAGCAAAACACCAGATCTAGCTAAACATCATGTTTATTGTATGAGAGCCCCCTTAAATATTTGTTTTATACTGTTATAAAGTGAAATCACACTTAAATCGCCTCATTCTATGAATTAGATCGACTCATTGATTGTATTAAGAAATGCGAAAACTAAGCAGAATAGCATTCTAAAGACTTTTGCTAGGAAACTTTGTTTTGCATGAGTTCACTTGCAGTTCGGCGATTTTAAAACAACTTCGTCGCGACCTGATGGGATTAAACGTTTAACTAATATGTTTACTCGGTCCCTTTCTTTAATATGTAGTATTTCAAACAAATAATTGGCTTGGTGCTGAAACCTAAGACTTGAAGTATTCGTTGCACTGGCGGTAATTTTAGAATTGTAATACGTTATGGCGAACTACTCTTTACCTACGGCTCCTCTTGTGTAGAATCGAAAATCTTGGAGAAATAAGATTATTTTCGGACGTTTGGAAACATGTTCTCTTGAATTAAATTATGATAAGCATAAATGTTTTAAGAATCTCCTTTAATAGTTTATTACCCATCCTTTCAACTAAATCTTTGCTTAAAACGAAGACGACGGTATAAATGAAGCCCAAACAAACAAACACGCTTTCCCACTTACAATATTAGTATGGATGGATAACTTTTCTAATGCTACGTAAAATTAGTCAACAATTCCGAAGAAAAAGTCCAATGTGTCATTACTCGATACCGGGTGAAAATATTCAGAAGTCCCGAAACATATTGGAACATGGGACAATTGGTAACTGTCACATAACATCGTCAGCAATTTCAATATTCTCGCCAATGACAAAAGTTCACGCACGCACGCGACGTAAATTTCTTACGCCTGATTAGGAAGTTTCCTTGTCATCGCAACTCTTCCACCTTGGCTGGAAATTTTTTCATTGTTAACAGTACATCCAGTTGGAGATCAGAGTTCATGAGCGGTCGCCTCTCCCCCCGTACGTGCTCCGAATACCGTTGCTCGTAATATTCATCGGTTTAAAGCGTGACGAGAGGGATGCAGCTATGCGTTGGAGTGGGACGGCAGATTTCAGCAAGATTTCGTGACCTCTCAACGGCTTCAGTCCATAGAAATATGACGGTAATAACGTGAATTAGTTCTTAACTTAAATATTTACAGAGGTCAATATTTTTTTGGTTCTGGTCTTGCAGGAAATTCGGATGAATGGCATATTAACATTTCCAGAGTATTTTGGGATCCAGCCCTGACATAACCCCTACACTCTATAGTAATACTTTAAATGTCGGAAGTTTTTTAGTTTAATGACAGTCGTTATGTGCTAATAGCGTGTGTTTAGTTATGTCGAAATATTTATTATGATTATTTTACTGTCCTCTTTTCTTAAAATTTATTTCATCTTGGATTCCCATGTAAGAGATGTTTATTTTAATGTTACAAACAGACACTTCAATAAAATCTCTAAATATACGACAAAGCCCCGGAACTAGTATATTATACTATACATATTTATATAAGATTACAAATCTCTGCTTGAACATCAAAATACATTAGCAAAGTATGTTAAAAATACTATTAACAATTTTAACCCTTAGAGGATTACAAGCTTTTAGTGGGAACGCTAACAAAGTTTGGTGAATTTTCGGTTTAATCTATAATAACCAATTAGACACGGTTCAACGATTCCATGTAATAAAGCAAATGGGATATATTTTACCCCATACAATATTTTTGTCACAAAAATATGATTTTGGCATACTTTTTTTAAAGTTTGAAGTATTATGTAGATATTATATGAATAAATACAATACATTATAAAGTATACGAAAAAAAAAAAGGTTTATGTGAGGTTTTTCGTGGAATTTTTCGCTTTAGTAATAATTTTTCGAATTACTTTCAATTTGAAATTAGATTCAAATCAAAATTGCAAATTTTTTTTATTACTCACTCGGGGAAAGTGCATACTTTTGGGATCAAAAAGACGCTAATTGCCCACTTCACAATTACCGTACTACTTTCTACTTACTCTTACTTTCCATTAAATTTAATGTCAATTTAAGTGCGACAAGTAAACTTGGGTGCGAGAAATTTCTTTGTCGCGCTCAAATTGACATTAAATTTACTCCAAACTCGTGTCGTAATTGAGAACTGGGCAATCTTTTCGACCCCAAAAGTATTAACGAAGATACATTTCCCCGCATTCGTATTTTTTTAAGTATTTATTCAGTAAAATTACATTATTTTTTAATGCTAGCAATCGCCAAACTGAATGTCAGTTTGTTGGCGATATTGAACTTAAAGTAACAACACATAACATTTCTTAATAACGAAATCAACAACAAAATAAAAAATAGTGTGTGCAACTCGTGCGAAGTTGTCAGTCTGTGTGCGAATTGACAACTTTTCGCACTAGTTGGACAATATACTATTCGTTAATTAAACCAAACTGACTAGTGGGTTTTGACTTTGACGAAATTCGGTAAGGGATAGACTGACTGACTTAGATAAAGATTAGTAAAATAAAAAAAAATAGATTAAAATAAAGATTTTTATATTGTACTGTAGCAAGCTGTAAGCCCCCCTAATATAATATAATAAAATAAGGGACACCTTAAGCGAGCGGGCAGAGCCGAAAGTAAAAGTCAATATTTCAAAGAATCTCATATTTACATATTTTCAAGTTTTTACTGAAATGCTGCACTTCAGTTACATAACATCCATCGAATATACGAAACTTCAAAATGTGATATTACAAAATTTCAATCTATATCTAATCTCGTTTGTCACGTCAACGTCGTATTTACGTGAAATATACGTGTAAATGTGAACATAATGAATCTCATTGATATGCGACGAGCGCACGGTCGGCGCGAATAATCCTTAGCATGTATGACGTCATCGCTACGTTAAATTTTGATAGCTTATTATAATTTTAAGTGAATTTTTAATATTAGGTCAGCATGTATACAAATGTGTGGATGAGGTGGAGAAAGATCTGAGGGCGTTGCAAACCGAAACTTGGCAAGAAGTCGCACAGGACCGGAAGAAATGGCGAGCACTTGTGTCAGAGGCCAAGACTCAGTTTGGGTCGCTGCGCCGCAGTAAGTAAGTAAGGTATACAAATGTAAGGGCCTGTTTTACCGCTTACTGTTGAATTTTCTGTTAGGCTATCCACAAGTTTTTTTAAGATTCTCCATACAACATCTGTCAGATAAAGTTGTGGATAAACTGTCAGTGAGTGGTGAAATAGGTCCTAAATCTTTCGGACCTTATGTATAAGATAGGCTTTCATTTTCTCTACGTACATTGTCTTAGTCACAACTATGTTAAAGCCACGTCAGACTGGTCAGCAGTAATAATATTAATATTTATACTGCCTCACGTTTCGGGTTATAGTGATGATTAATTAACGACCTAGTACTTAATTAAAACTTTACTGCCTAGGAAGTTGATTCATATCCAAATTGCAGACCTCAGTAATTTGGTCACTTTATCTGGCAAACCTATTCTCTAGAATTGAAATTATGACCTCTATGAAATTGAAATATTCTGAACATATGATCTCGTCAACTGACTAGGATTTTTTTTAATGATATTTAGGGGGCTAGCGAGCCGAGGAGTTACCTGATAGAAAGCAATTGCCGTCGTCCATGGACACTTGCGACATCCAAAGAGTCGCAAGTGCGTTGCCGGCTTTTATGAGGTAAACGAGAATGGGTATAGGGATAAGGGATTAAGGAAGTTGGCCCATCGATTTCGATTCGAAACTCACTCACTTAACGAAAAACAGCATAACGCCGTTTCACGACAGTGTGTTTTTTTGTAAGGCCGTGGTATCACTGCGGTCGACTCGGCCCATTTGTGCCGAAGCATCCCATGGCAATGAGCATCCGTATTATGTGCTAGAAATCGGAAAATATCTCATTGGTACACGTCCCCACCGAGTTCGAACCTGCACCCTCACGAGTGCGAACCAAAGGTCCAAACCCACCCGGCTACGGACGATCAGACGATGCGTCAATTAATTGTACAATGGTACAACAAACTAAATATACGACTGCATTAAACACCAGTATCTGACCCTGCCCAAGCCTAATTTGACTTTTAGAATTCATAAAGAACTATAAACGTCAGATATCATCCAATTAAACGGTAAAATTAAACGGTAGCAAGGCGGCATTAAAACGCCTAAAGGTAACGATCGAAAAATCTCCAAGCGTAATATTCAAATTTGCCTCGCAAATGAATAAAATATTTTTCATTTCGACTAATTCAAAGGTAAAAATGTGAATTCGTTATTTTTATACCGGTGATCATCGCTATAAGTAAATTCAGGTGCTTATTATAAAAATAGTACAACAGTACTTATCCGTCGTTTTGTTTTGCCCTTACGTCGTTTGTCCACTAACACCGTCAATCGAGAACATGATTTTTTCGGCCGGATAAAATGCTACTTTACGACATAGACTGTAGGTTTCATTTTAATGGGGACAAAGACATTTACGATAGAGCAATAGCGCTTGAAAATGAAACTTATAGCCTAGAACATAAAGTTGCATTTCGGGCCGAAATAGTCTCGTTCTCGGTTGACGGTGTTAGTGGATAAACGGCGTTAGTCCTATAAGGAAAAATGAAAGAGAGACCTACATCATTCGGTTGGAATATGTCAATTCTATGTAAGTCGTGATCTGTTGGATGAGTTTGACATAACCCGACCAAATTACTTAGATCCACGATCTGTATCTGTTTCGACTTTTCTGACTGTACATTATTCTGGAAAAAATATCCAAAATCCTTAAGTAGGATATAAAGTAAAAAATTATGCTTAAGCGTTGGAAGCCTAAAAAGATATGTACAATCTCACGTTTGTGATACAAATTTTTCAAAATAAAAATTAAAACTTATTTATGAAAGCCACCTATACCCTAAAACCGTATTCGTTTATTGTTAAACAATATGCATCAACCATATTTATATTAAGTGTTTGTATTTATTTTATAAGTTATTATTAGAGTATGTAATATATTTATTCTTCGTAAATGTATTTTATTAGTAATACTAAGAATTGTTCATTTCTATTCCATCCTGTAAAATTCCGAACGTATCTTGCAAATAAATTTCGGTTCATGTTATTAGTTTCCCAATAAGAAATGATTCTGAATCAACATAATATATTAAATAACATCTATTTACTTTTGGGCCAAAGATACACGGACAATATCAAAGAATGGTTCTGGCACGGAGGGAATCAATGGGGTAGCTCGAATAAGAGAGTTCCTTTGACCGAATAGCTTTAGGGTAAATACGGGGTATTTCCGTTGACAAATATTATACCTATTTTAATATCTGATAGTAAGAGGTTGTATAGATCATGTCAAAATTATTTTCGGTTTGTTTGTCTCTAAATATTATATTAGATTATAGCCATGATTTGCATAAAGGTGCATGAAAAAAAATATTTTTAGTAAATAAAACGCTTTTTAATAAAAAAATTTTTGACATGACCGCTAATCATACACGAAATATTCTATTGTTCATGGTTGACGTCTGTGTTTTATTTTAATAAAATTTAATGGCCTGGTAACGAAACCTTTAAATTAAATTTTTGTCGTCGAATTTTTACACAGGGCGACCTCTAGTTCACATTGTTATGTCAAACGATAAATTGATCTTTATTTCCTGACTTTACTTCACATCTACAAAGTTTCAGCTCTACACCTTCACATATAAAATGCTAATGTATTCAGCGGGTGTGTATTTAGCTTTATTGTAGCAGTTTAATTTAACCTCAACAGTAATTAACCGTAACTTGTCGCGGTTAACTATGAACTTGACAAATACAAAAGTGTTGCGAACAAGTGAATTAATTAGAGTTTGAAGAGGTATTCTTTGTTATTTAAATAACACACACGTCGAGCAGTAGTTGGTTAAATTTACTTATGTACGCCAACATGAAAATTTTTATACCATAGATATCTATAGATATCATAAGAGTTATACTAGACCATCCCCCGTATTTTGTCTTATTGACTGGCGAATAGAAAAAGATGTAGTTTTAACTAGTTATCATAACTGACCTTACGTCTATTTGTCATTGCAGCTTGATTATCAGATTTGTGTTATACCGCTCCATTGTAAAATGTAAATAAAATATTAATAGTTTCGGCAGGGACAGCATAGTGTCCGTAGACATATGAAAGTATAGACAAACTGACAGATGGTTGGGTTAAACTGACAGATTTCCTTCGTGTATTCGTCACTTCAACGTCACTTTGTCTATCTTGCTATAGAAAGAAACACTTTCTCGGTCGCTATGCTAGCCCTGCGTTAAAACGTAATAAGTACTTCGCTTCCGAGTTTATTTAACGCCTCGAAAGTTTTTGTCAAAATCATACCACATTATAAGAAAAAGGAAAAAAACCGTATATTATTAAGTGTGCGTGACGCTTGTACGCTTTTACAGTAGACTTTTATTTAAAGTCAGTTTCAACCTTCAAAAGCTAAAACTCGTATCACAGGGAATGGAAAAAATGTGTTTTTTATTAAAAATCCGTGCAAATTGAAAAACCCAGAAAGAAATTTAATACGAAGCGG
This sequence comes from Cyclargus thomasi, assembly GCA_026546445.1. Classification (NCBI taxonomy): domain Eukaryota; kingdom Metazoa; phylum Arthropoda; class Insecta; order Lepidoptera; family Lycaenidae; genus Cyclargus; species Cyclargus thomasi. The sequence continues at coordinate 21,064 of JAOTAV010002901.1, read as the reverse complement.
CCTGAAGGGTTATATTCAATTTATCTTTTGACACGTAAAAAGTAGTCGAACGGGTCCAGCGTTCAATATAAAATGCAGGTCAGGAACAATGTTACGCCGAGTTGTGTCACTTGTGTTTCGGCCAGTCTGACATGACCCCTATAAAGCCTCCTACATATTACGTGATGGAGGGGAAAAACAATGTGATCGTAAATGATGCGTGTATGTAAGTAGGCTGTAGTTGCAAAATAGTAGCGGCGATAAAAAAAATAATATTATGACGTCTAGGAAGAAAGCATTTAAAAATATAAGAATTAATTTTGTTTAGTGTGTAAGGGAAAAATTTGTACAGAGCCAGTTGAAGGACCAACGACGTTTGGTCGGATGTCGGCTGGGTATGACATAATTCGACCAACATACTTTGATGCGCAATCTGGCTGGTTTCTTATGACATAAGAACCACTAAATTTATAGAAAATATTACATTACAGCTCAGTGTCAGATGTCGACTTAAATATTGATAGTCCAAAAATATAGGCGACCACGTAATGAAACATTCATATGGACTTCAAACACTTAGCTTAATTAAAGCTTCCTAGATGGTAAGTTTGTTTGCGGAGCCATGTCTCCCGCAAGCAAATAACCGGTTTTCTATGCTTGTTTAAATATACGCTGCACTGTGCAAGCAAATGTGCAGCTTTGAGAGCTATCGCATTACTAATGCTGTTATCTGTGCTGATTCTTCCGCGGAGTAACGACGGTATTGCTTGTTTAATATTCGTTTCCTTGTGATTTTTGACAGAATATTTAATGCTCTAGCTTTGAATATTGATGAGTAATGCTATTCATACAGAGTGTAATAAAGGCAGTACTTTTTTACACGCTTTAGGGTGTGTATTGTGTATGTATTATTTATGGAATTGACTGTAAACTTTCACAGCACTGCAGAAAACAATTTTGATTTATGATTTGTATGGAACAGCGTCCCAGCAAAATAAACTTTCTTACTCATATTACAAAATGTTACAAATCTTGATAAATATCACATGTTACTTTTACGTTTTTGTAAAAAAGTGTCTGTGTTACTCAATATTACAATGTGGCAAAATTTACGACTTTACCCAGATATATAACTTCATTCACCTTAGAATAGCAAATAAAATTTCGATAACACAAGCTAGATATTACAACGCTTTGAGATTCGTGGCTATTTCTTCTTAAAACAATATGAGGCCTGCAACTCCATTGCGTTCAATTCATTTATCACGCGGGAATCGTACATTTTTCCGGGGTAAAAAGTATTCTATATCCTTTGCCGGGACTCAAAGTATTTCTATACCGAATTTCAAAAAAATCGGTTTAGTTGTTTCAGCGTGATTAGGTTACAGACGACACAATATCACGTAATATTAGTATGGAAGTACGGATACCATATTCCTCTAATTATTTGAGTGTTTTAAAATTTATATCATATTCAAACATTAAATTCGTCTTCAGAAAAGCAATCCGACTGCAAAATTGAGGACATGATCAAACAGTCAAACGGAATTTATGTTCGGCGCTGCGGGGATTAAAATATTAAAACTGCTGAGGTGTTTTCGTAACAATTTTTATTTATGGCCCGAACAATTGCACGCCTTTTACATTTTTTAAAAGCGCAAATGATTTGTGGTCGACTGAGATATATTGGGGGTAATGGGATCAATACGGCCACTTTTGTTTGTTTTCATGAATTATGGGCTCAACTTGAGATACAGTATAATGGCCGGGATGCACGACGGTATAGTGCTTTTGGTGAATCTAGGCAGTAACGGCCATTATCTCTCTGGCAAAAATTGTGTTGTGGTGTCACTTTGTGATGTCACACAATAATATTTTTTAACACAGGGCACACGGCCACTACCACGACCGCTATTTCGGACCAAAACATTGTAGTATTTCAATCAAGATAGGAAAGCAGGCTTATCAACGGGTTTACTCAGTTTACTAGTAAGCTAAAATAAACTTTTTTATGATATTTAGGTGGCTAGTAAGCACATCTGCTAACTCGTCAGTTATCATGATCATTGGCATACCCACATGCATACATACGCTCGAAAAACATTACCTTCCTTCTGGCGCAGTAGGGTAAAAAGACGCTCACGTGAGAAAATCGTTTCGTCGCCAACAAAGCTGAGGGTAAATGCTAGTATAATATTTAATTTGATAAACAATATATTTGATAAACAATTTTGAATAGATGCCTATTAATAATATCGAAAACTGTTTTCCCCGAATCGATCTAATTACATAGTAACGGGAATCAGTTAATTTACGTTATCCACGGGATCCATTTCTCGTTTTCCTTTAATTTATTAAATGCAAAATAACTAAATATTCACTGTAAGACACACCCACTGACACTAGTAGCTGCAACTACAACTATCGTAGAGATACTACAAGATTTGTAGCGCTCTACGCTCACAGTAGCTATGCTATGTAGAGACTCTACGAGATTTATAGTGCTCTACGCTCACAGTAGTACTGCTATGTAGAGATTCTATGAGATTCGTAGCATTCTACGCTCACAGAAGAGCTGCTATATAGAGACTTTACGAGATTCGTAGTGCTCTACGCTCACAGAAGAACTGCTATGTAGAGACTCTACGAGATTCATAGTGGTCTACGCTCACAGTAGTACTGCTATGTAGAGACTCTACAAGATTCGTAGCGCACTACGCTCACAGTAGCAATGTTATGTAGAGACTACGAGATTCGTAGCATTCTATGCTCACAAAAGAACTGCTGTGTAGAGACTCTACGAGATTCGTAGCGCTCTACGCTCACGGTACCTACTATGTGTCTGTTATGAGCCTATGAATTACGCACTTACGTAGTTTTTTCGTTCTTTTCGTTTTATATGATAAAAAATATTTTATTATTTTTTTAGGCCGCTTAATTAAATTCGAGCCTTTGCTTCAAATTCAAAGAATATTCTTGAATTTTAAGCAAAGGTCTGAAGATTAAAAACTAAAGGAGATCGACTCTCCTTTAGTTTAATTAAACCCTAAGCATATTAATTAGGTACTTTGTGAGATTCAGGTGATAAAAAATGACAACAAAATTTTGAATCCGAGGACCGGAAATCAAAGCCTTCGATATAAGTTAACTATTTATAACCTTAACAAATCATGAAAAACAATGACATTTGGTTACAAATAACTTAAACAATGAAACAAAAAATAGTACCCGATGATACAAGGACCGGCTGCATAATGTAGTAGCCCTACGCTACACAAAATTTTCGTCTTGAAATTATTTGTTCGAAGAACTAAACCCAACGATACCTTAAGTATTTGTAGCGTTAGCAAAAAAAATTGCATTGTTTTTACGCTTTTTATTTTATTGCAAAAACATTTTTTATGTTTGTACAAAACATATTGTTATATACTAATTAATGCTAATGTTTGGCATTGTATATAATTAACGAAAAATCCGTAAGAAACTCGCACGGGTCTATCTTTTACCAAAAAGATAGAAAATAACAATATCATATGTTAACGCTAATAAAACATACTAAATATAATAATTGTTTTAATTGCTAAGTGTTTGTAAGCCAAAATATATGTAATATAACGTATCTTTAAAATAAATAAAACAAAAAAAAACATTTTAATTTATTTCTATTTGTAACTCAAGACAATACTTGCACATAAGCTGAAGAATATGTTGGTACAAATTTCTCTGAAATACCACACCAACTAAATACTAGTACGGTATTGCAGACGGGGATTAGCCAGCTCGGCGTGCGCTGGAGGGTGCACCACATATTCCACAATGCATACATCAAATCTATGTCATAATAGGATACCACGTGACTTTGTTCCGTGGCGCTTAATTTGAATATATTATGTATCCAGCAGGAAGCCTTTAGAAGGTTATTACTGCTTAGGTTAACTCGCTTAGTCGTAAGAAATACACCTTAAAAAAACTACCTATAATGGGTTTAAAAAAGAATTACTGCATACATAAATATATATATTTTTTTTTGCCTTCAGGTTTAGATAAGTAGAAACCTGTCGATTTTAGTTTACATAATACATTAACACTGTTTGGACAAATTATTGATGCCTCCCAGTACTTACTTAAAAAGACATGATACTCAGTTTTTGATAGCCGAATTTGCTGACGGTACACGATACCCACATTACATAATATGAATTTTCAGCACCCGCACCGGCAACAATAAATACATATTTCATGAAGTGCCATTGAATAACAATCGCGTCGGCCGCGGCCTGAACATTGACACATATTAAAACGGACTTTAAGTGTATTGGGTTTTTACGTTTACAGTTTTTTTTAAGAACAGTTGTATCAGCCTATGATGATAAGGATTAAGGGATTTTAGGCGTACATAATATATTTATGTAAACTGTTAATTTAGTAAAAATAATAACATATAAAGCTCAAATTCAATTTAGAAATCATTTTTTTTAACCATTGCGTGGTTTACTGTTGTATCACTTATTTACTCGTATGTATTAATGAATGCTTAAAGCTAAGTAATTAATGTATGTTTTTCTTTCAGGTAAGCAAATTTTGTGTTTCGTAAAAGCAAATCGAAGATATTATAACAAGTAAGTTCCGTCCTTCTAACACCGAATAGCTTATAAATGTTATGTCATACTTTATTTTTCTATTTATAAATGTTATATTAAATTCCTGAGCTTGTACACACGGAATTCCTTAGAAACGTTTCGCTCTTAATATTAGTTGAGTACAATAGAGCGCAACACTTAGGTGCACGAAATTGGCAATAAGCCACCAATTACACCGTAGTGTAACGGCTGAGTGAGCACAGTCATGTCGTGTTCGAGCCTTGCCGTACAAACGCGTACTCTCAATGGACTTGTGTTACACTGAGTGTTGACGCTTTGTCTCCACGTTGATTTATGATATTATATCCAAATTAAATATTGTGAACTTTATAAGTTGGATGCGTATTACACAATAGTGCAATGGATAAGTCAGCTCAGTAAAATTACTTATATTGTTTACTCGTATTTCCTTCTTTCTAATTGTCTACAGTTTTTTTATATTAATATTTTTGCATTACTAACTAATCAAAATAAATAATTCGTCAAGGGAATATATTGGCATGCTAACATTAAGCATTTCCTTTGCTAATAAGAATGCTGTAGAGGGTATTCTTCTTAGAAATTAAAAAAAGCTCAGTTAAGTCCTACAAAAATTCCTATGTTTACCTCATTTCATAATGGTTTAATGTTAAATTGGTTCTACTAAATGTAATTATAAAACAATAAGGCAATATAATAGTTTAATATAAAAGTAAATGTATATAGAAGGTATTAAGCTACATTCTCTTTATCTTTTACTAAGATAGCAATTCCTATCTTTTAAGCTAGAAAACTTAATCACTAAACAAAACTAATGAAGTCAGTGTGAATAAATTCAGGGAATTAATGAACAAATTACATTACGGTGTAATATCGGAGGCCATTAAGTGAAGAAGACACAATTTGCAGCGGCCGGCCGAGCGCTAAGGCCGCCTCAGGTGCCACCAATAGTCTAATTAAAAGAGAAAGAACTCCAATTCCCTTAAAGTGAATTAAAATTGGTTTTCACTGCTTCTTCTATGTAACAAGGATTTACGTTTAGCTTCGACGTAGCTTTAATTGTTTTCCCAGGGACTTCCAAATTAATTTTACCTTTACTTTATAACGGGTTTCGGTAATTTTCATTGTTACAAGGTATTCCGGTCTGAAATTATCCGTAATTTTGCAAGTATGAAATTAGAAGTTACGTTTTACGGACACAGCTTACACGTTCCGACTTGTTTGCTTTTTATGAATAATAAATTCAAATTTCATTATGGTGAGTATCGATCAAGTTGTTTTTTTTTTGTCAAAATATATAAAGTCTTTCGTATTATACAAACAAATTTAGATTTGTTATCTTTAGCCCCCTTATTCATAAAAATATTTAAATAATCAAGGTCGGCTGTCTCTTTCTATCGTGTGACGTTTTTAATATACCAGAAAAGGACTGTTAATCTTGATTAAATAAACACTGTTTAAATAGTTTTAATGAATAAGGGGTCAAGTTTATAAAAAGCAATCAATCTTAATAATACGATATTCGTTTGCATAATAATCTTTTACTTAAGCATTAAATATACAATAATCTTTAAAAAATACAATGAAATAAGCACCTAAACTAACAAAATAATAAACAAACACATCCGAGTTATATCGACTTGATTTAAATTTAAAACATTTATTGGGTGCTTATCTAAATAACGTCTAATTTAATATACGTTAGGGAGATAATAACGTTTTAACGTTACGCAGTAAAAACAAACTGGGGCCGCAAATATGAAGCCATAACTTTTCCTACGTCATTTATTGAAGCGAGATGAAAAGACTAAAGGTTATCGGAAGTGACCAATACACTTTAATAAAAAGCCTTCCATAATTTTCCTCGACAAAAAGTAAAATATTTGGCCATTCTGTATTTTGGCCGCGCGCTTATTGAATTCATAATAAGCGGTAAGATAATATATTTTGAAGCGATATTTGTTGAGACAAAATTATGGACGGAAAAAATTGTTACCAATTTCGTTGATTCGATCTAGATAGTAACATTAAAAATATAAAATAAACAAAGCGTAAACTTAAAGCTTGATTGAAGCTTTCAAAAGATTTAAAAATCGCAAAAAAAAATAAAGCACACCGTGTTTCAAATTAGTTTCATATAATAATTCAACCTGGCTGTAGCAAGTATAAATCATGCTTTAATTTCCAAATAAACCTCCCTTATCCTAATATACATCAGGTTTATCTCACCCAAACAGCTTAGCAAGTAAAATATTATCCTACAGTTTTCCTTAATAATATTCCTAGGCGGCTAAAGTATTAACTTCACATTTGTTTGCTTTAGTAATCCTTTTCAGTACTCAAGAGGGTACAGTCCCGAGGCCATTGTTTGGTACACAACACTAGAGAATTGCGTTTTTTCTGTTAATTTATTAAAATACAGTTTTTCTATATTAAGCTAGTATATGTTAAGAAATAAATATTTTTTATTACCAACTTCATTGTTATACAACCATAAAAATAAAAAATATATTTGTATCACACTTTTTAGGTTTACTTTGCGTAAAGACATTTAGTGTCAACTATTGTGTAAAATATTGTAATAATAAATAATAAATTATTTTTGTCATTTCAAAGTAAGGTACCTATGGATAAAGTTTTATATAATTTTTGCAACTGAAAGACCAAATCCCGCTAGGTCTGATTCATACGCTCTAAGCTTGTGGCCTGTACCGCATCATAAAGAGTGTTCGGAAATGCGACCTCTCCGTTAATTAGAAAGCACCAAGACGACCACACCCGCAAGCGGTTGCCCCAACGGATTTTTAATTTGATCTACTGTCGGTGCAGCATAGAGTGGAAGTGATTTTGATATTCGAGCGCTAGAATAGTGCAGAAATTGTTTTATATTTCTGAATAAGGTGGTAGAAATAATTTGAAATTTCTGTGTAGATTAAATAAAAATTGTAGATAGTTTAAACGTGATTCGACTATTAATCGAGATTAAATCAAATTACCAACCCGAAAAAACGCAGGGTATAGATGAATTTAAGTTATTTGCAGTGAAAGTGTTCAGACGATAAAAAATGTAATTTGGGGAAATAATATTAGGTCACTGTTCCACCACATTTTGACAAATTATAAAGTTATATTTTGTTCATATCAAAATAGTTTGTAGATGGCCTATACAGCATTCACCAGACATTGAGCAACATACCCTTAATTTTTTTAAAAAGGCTTTGAAATTCCAAACAAAACATTAATAATAAAGCACTATCAAGTCCATCACACGACCGGCGACCGCTACATCAAACTCATCCCAGGCTCATGTTAATTACATCCAATCATCGCGCAACATTGCACCTCGATTGATGTCATATTATATTAAAAGTGAAAATATAGCCGTACAAAATTACACCCCTCATTATATACTTCTTAAAATACGAGTATTTGTAACTCGTATTTTAAGAAGTATAGACAGTTTTAATCATCTTGAAAGAAATTAAATTCACCAATTCGAAAATATTTTTATTAATACAAAGATTTTATCATCGCCCAAAAAAAAATACAATTTGCCGAGATTCTTCTCTGGGACTCAACATATGTCCATACCAAATTTCAGCAAAATCTAATCTACGGCCAAACGTAATTAGGGAACCGACAAATAGACACACTTTCGCATTTATAACATTAGTAATGAGAAATCCATACTTCATGGATTTCTATTCAATTTTTGACATTATTTGTGTTAAAATCAAAATTATAGAATACGAGATAGTAAAAAATCCTATTTATTTATCTGCAAACGATAAAGATTCACATTTTTTAAATAATATTGAGTCAAATTTCATTTAAATCACGCACAAAGCAAATATAAAATGTGGTTTGAATTATTCTGGTATGCGTAGCAGCGACACAAAGCAAATTGGTTTTTATACCAAGGGCGTAACGGTCACAATGGTTTGATTTACACATCACAACAAAAGATAACTAAAAGTTGTGACATCATTAAAAATATGAAGTGGATGAGCTTCATCGATGGATCGGACATGATTTAAATTTGAATCCATTATACAAATGAAACGAGACGAAAACCCAACTCTATCGACTCTAATGAACATGTTAGCGGTTAGTTTTGCGGACGCTTGGACTTGTTTGTGGCTTTTTCGAATGTTTTTATGTTATCTTAATGAATCATGATTTATATTTAGCATCAATAAAAAAAAAATATGAAGTGTAGTTTGTTTCTGCTAAGACATAGACTTAAATTTTTTATGTCTTTACGCAAAAGATAAGCAAAGTTCTGCTGATAAATAAGATTTTTTTGTATCAAAACATGTATTTGTCCCTAACATAACATAATAATGTAATTTTGAAATCCGTATCTGAACCATAAACATAACTCAGTTATAACTAAAAAAATAAATATCAAGCCAATCTCAAAATTAACGGCTGGTCAGTGTAAAAACGTTAATTCCATTACCATAATTAAATGTGGAAGTGTTGAAAAATTGAATTTGAATAGAGCCTATCAGGGCCTCGGCCCGAATAATTGGCTTATCCTTTGCCGTAATGGAGGCTTTTTCATGAGACGAGGAGGTTTTTCGCCGTCACAGACAATCAAGGGTTTACAGTATAATGTGATTCCTGCGTCGCGTCTTGATGGTTCCCGTTCTAAAGTACTAAATTGGATCGCGATATCTTCATTTATATCATTTCTGGATTGTCCTATTCAGAGAATTGAAACGGTTTTCTCATCTTTCCCTACAACTGATTAGGTCTATTACAAATGCTTACGATAGTTCCGACAACGTAAAAAGCCGACGTGATGCTGTATCGGAGAAGAAGCTTACAAATCTACTCTCACATATCAAAAGGCAAAATTTTATATACGATCTCATTTTCTGAATCGAACGCAGAAGATTCACAGACCGATTATAGCTTGACCACAACCTCTGTACCGTGCCCTAGGAACGTGGGACCGGGAGGGGGAAGGGTAAGAATACTACTACCGTCAGCGTTGACAGTCAACTGACAGAGTATCACGGCCGATACCATGGTAACTGCCGCGCCGCGCTTACACACAAGGCTCGGTACAGCTCTTGTGGTCAAGCTATACAATACAAAACAAGCTCAATGTCTAAAAACAGAAATTTAAACGTCAAGTTATGTATATTTTAGAAAGACTATTTAATGCCTATCATTTTGATACCCTACTCGACCTAAATAAGCCGAAAAAAATTGTGGAATCTCAAAATTTTGACTTCAAAATCTACTTTTATGATTTTTAATGTCTCTTGAGCGATCAAGACGAATCTATTGATACCTCATACGTTAAGATTTAAACCCTTTAAGCTGTTTAAGCTGCAGAGCGTGCCAATCAATGACACATAATAAAAATAAATAAAATAAATAATAATAGGAGATACCACAGATTATGCTAAGCTGCCCTATAGTAAAACATAAGTAGAATATTTAGGACAGTATATTAGATATTTACGAATAATGTCGCTTCACAATACCAATACCATATTATTAAACGACAGCATGAGGAAGTCGCAAGTTTTTCCATGAATCATATTTTTTCAATCAATACAGGGACCGTTCTATTGACCTCAGATAATGCTAAACTTGAATGGTGCCTTCCTATTGGAATAAGGACCTTCAGTTCTTAGAATCAAACAATATCGTTCCTACTATTACGGACAGAAACGTTTTCTTTTGTATCGGGTTCCTTTCGAGATGCACTAAGCAATAATAATAACGGAAAGACAAACATAGTGTTTTTGCAAAAAAAAAATTGTTCATCTTAAGGAACAAAATATCCTTATATTAAATTAAATATAATAAAGTTAAGCATAATTGATTCAGCGGTTTGGGTCTGCAGAATAACAGATAGGTACTTATTAGGTAGACACAGTACCTAGTGTAATACCTATCCTATTGAAAATTTTCCAGATTGTTTTTTGGTACAAATCTCTCGGGACTTTTCCAACTAATGTAAAACCGTGAAAATCGGTTCGTGCGTTCTAGAGTTGTATGGTCAGGAAGAACATATACTCGTATGGATGCGTTTTAATATTATGATTCAATGGTTGAAAATTAAGTTCAGTATTATTAACACCCTGTTGAAAGTGAAAGGAATAAATCTTAGCTTTGTCATACCAAGCATTACCCACGTTTTGAATCACAAGAATAAGGGCAAACTAGCGTCCCTTGAGGGACTGTTACATAACATACTTTACGACTGAAACAATGCCATAGAGAATAGATATATGTCAAATATACCATCGTGTTAGAAGGCTAGAAAGTGCTATGAATATATAGTTCAAGATATGTAAGATACCATACATACTCGTATTGTAAACATTCAATTGTATATTGTAAGTAAAACTCGTAATTTGAACTTTAGTGCCAATTTTCATTTTAATGTTAGAGTAACTTTGACCACCTACCACAATTGAAATCATATTCTTGTGAAAAATGTACAGTTTCCGCACGAGTTAGGAAATCCTCTATGCGAACGAGTTTCGGTGAAATCTAACTGCAGTTTAACTACACTTAATACTAGATCTATTCTAAATATAGAGGGTACAGTTAGTTTGTGTGGAAAATTTATTTATTAAATATTTCTGTATACATCAAATTATTTTCAGAGCACTGGGCATCAAATGAAATTTGTTCCATACATAGCATACACTACCAAAAATAACACACTCGATGTACGACTATATAAAGAAGCTGGAGGGCTAGCAAAGATCTCTACGTTTTCGCTTCTTTGAAGAATAGCCAAACAAAATAAGATCTTTGGTTCGCACTCGAGGGGGTGCAGGTTCAAACCCCGGTGGAGGCGTATACCAATGAGACATTTTCCGATCTCAAGTACATAATACGGATGCTCATTATTGCCGCGGTAGAGCCATGCTTCAGCACGAATGGGCCGGTTCGACCGGAGTGATACCACGGCCTCACAGAAAACTGGCGTGAAACGGCATTGTGCTGTGTTTCGTTCTATAAGTTAACCGATGGCCCAACTTCCCTTATACCTATCCATATTCCCATTCCCAATTCCCTCACAAAGGCCGGCAATGCACTTGCGACTCTTCTGACGTCACGAGTGTTTATGGACGACGGCAGTTGCCTTGCATCAGAAAACCGGTCTACTCGCTTGCCCCCTAAACATCAATCAATAAAAAAAACATCAATAAAAAAAAGTATGGAAACGACATAAGCGTTCGTTCCGGTTTTTAAACAGACTCTAGCTACAAAAAATAAAGTCAAATTCATTCCAAGAATAAGTCAAACCAATTATGAATTAATTTCCCAACAAAAACTACTTTTACAAGGCAGACAAATGAAAACACGGAGCACAGTAATCCACAATTACGTAAGGACATCGGTAAGAGATCCCGGAGTGAAATTCATAATCCCAAACGGCGATGAAAGAAATGCGGAAACTAAAATTATTTTTCCCTGAAACAACGCTTCTGGATTGCCATTTAAGCTCGGATTGTTGAGTTAATTTACGTTAAAAATTACTGTGGGTATGACTTAACATTGGCTATATTACGTAGGTTAGCTTATGTGTGTACTGTGTATTTTAGCATAAGTACATAGTATTTTTAATGTTGGCCCAATCACCTGAATTAAAAACTATACATAATATAGTAAAACAGTTAATTTATCGTGTCTGTGACATTAATATTTTTATTAAAAAAAAAACGATGTGGATGGGGACTAAAGAACATTAACAGAACACAAATTGACAAAAAAGGTTGTCTGTTTATCTTGTTCGCACGCGCGGATCTCCGGAACTACTGAACGAATTTTAACAAATATTTTTTGGTTAATAGCTATTAGGTCTTGGTAACATATAACGAAAATTGGTTTTAAGTATTTAACATGTAATTGAAACTCAATTAAAATTTTCTGTTACAATGAATGCATAATTACTGTATGACATGAATAATACTTAATTAAATTGTATTTAATTAAGTATTATTCATGTGAACAATTTGAATATGTAAATTTCTAAATAACCATTTATAGTGAGCGCTCAACTAAAAAAAAATAAACATTGATTAACATGCGTTCTATGTTGTTAAATAAATATTGTATCTGCTTGTAGTTAATTTATAGTAACTGTTGCCTCGATTCTGTTGCGCCAAAATCGTTTACACCGTAGGAACTGCATTTTTTCACTTTTCCCAAGGATAATTAACCATCTTATGTAAGTGTAACTGTTATTCTTGAGGAGCGCCAAATTTATTTTAAGTCGATTAAGGATTGTAGCAATTATGAGGTTATAATCGAATCGCTACATATAAATGACTTTAAAATTATGTTCCAAAAATTATATACCTTTAATTATTTAGCTAAAGATAGTATATATAGCTAAAGATAGAGCGTCCGTGGCCTAATGGATAAGACCTTTGGTTCGCGCGAGTGCGTGCTCAAACCCCGGTGTGGTGTGTACCAATTAGACATTTTCCGATCTCAAGTACATAATACGGATGCTCGTTGCCGTAGGAGAGACATGCTTCGGCACGAATGGGTCGGCTCGACCGGAGTAAAACAGGAGTAATGTGCTGTGTTTCGTTCAGTAAGTGAGTTTACCGGTGGTCCAATTTCCCTAATCCCCCAATCCCTATTTCCATTCTCTCATGAAGGCCGGTAACGCACTTGCGCCTTCGGATGTCACGAGTGTCCTTGGGTGTCGGCGGTTGCTTTCCATCAGGTGACCGTCTGCTCGCTTGCTCTGTAATTATTAAAAATTTTATAAATGTTGTAAAAAAATATATCAACATATTTTGGTGCACACAAAACAATCATGTTACAGTAAAAAATTTGGTTTTGAAATTGAAATACGTAAGCCATTTTTTAAAGGGAACAATTAAAAATATATATTAACATGAGTAAATGACATCTGCATCTCCGTTGTGACAATACAAATCTATCGCGCAGGATCCGTACACTTATAGAATAAAAGTATCAGACAACAAAATCTATTCGGTGATTACCAACACTCATTATTCTCAAAATCAGATTACACAAGAATTATTCAAGTGCAGGTGTTTTAACGATAACATTAACGCGTGTTAATTCATACACAACACGCGCGTGTTATTGTGCCTAATGCTACTTTACAACTTCCAATTTAACCAGATGTTTTATGGTGGAAACGCGTTCTTAATAATTCCCTTTATAGTCTATTTCAACTTGTTAACTGGCTTAGCGAAGTCTTTAGCCAAAGTGGATTTATATTGGGCTTAATTTTGAAATAGCAAGCGTTTGTTTTTTAACGATAAATAAGCAGCGAAAAGCCTTTTTGGTAGGTTTTTCTTCATAAGTTTCTCGATTTGATCGTATATATTATGATCTTTTTAGGGTTCCGTGCCGGAAGGATAAAAACGGGACCATATTACTAAGACTTCATTATCTGTCCGTCTGTCCGTTTCTGTCTCCAAGATATATTTCAAGAACGGTAATAAATAAAATAAAATAGATAGAAACTTAAAATTTTCACAGAATATGTATATCTGGTGCCGCTATAGCAATAAATACTAAAAAACAAATTTAATATTTAGAGGTGGCTCTAATACAAATATTTTTTCTGCTTTATAATAGATCGATAAATTCGACGCGCTTGCATTAGAGGTATGGCGCAGTGGCTAGGCCTGGGTTCGATTCCCATTATTTCTTATTTTTATTGTATGACTTTCTTTTATACATTTTAAACTTTTTTATAAATTTAAAATTATCAGAAATACCTTTTCTCAATTTTTTGCTCTGTACTGGTACGGAACCTTTCTTGCGCAAGTCCAACTCGCACTTGGCTGGTTTTATTTTATTCGCCGTTTGATTGCTCCGACCGAGACCGATTTTGAAAATTTTTTCGTAGCTGTGTATGGATATAGCAGCAGTTTGATCCCATTTTCACAAAAATGGTGATATGACGATGTGGTCCAGGAGAATCGAGGGGAAAATTTAAAATTTATATGAAAGTTCACAGCGAGTATACAGTGATTTTCACTTTTTCTTTTGGATTCTAGATATATGTAACCAAAAAGTAAGAAATTGGACAAATGTATACCTTGGTTCCAAAGGTGCTGTACAGAATTCGGTTATCCAAGATAGCCGTAAGTGCTCCTGTGTACTGCGCACACACTTGGGCACTATAAAGTTACTCCTGCGTAACAGGTCTGGTTTCTATGGAACCGGATACCATCACCGAAAGCGGTGTGGGAGTTATTATATTATGCTTTCGCCCAATCTATGCGGTAGAGTTAATGTTTAAAGAGAGTAAATGTTACCAACATAGTGATGACACAAGACTTATATTATCAATAGCGGTTTCTATAGAAATGACAAATTCTTTGACAGAGGGCTAAAGACCACTAACTCCCAAGATTGCGCGAAGACATAATAAATGCTTAGATAATTATTGCAATTAATGAATTTATGCGTTTCGTTGGAAAAAAGCTATAAAATTACTTTGAAGAACCGGTGACCGTTATGGCAAATTATAAGTGAACTTTTTGATCAAAACCCTGGGTGCATTGAGACAGATTATTCCGTTTTCATTCAAGGTACGTGCGGCTAGTCAAAGGTCTTTGATATTTCGCTTTGTCATGCCCATTACTTATTTTATTCGTATTACGATTGATGTAATGCGAAGGGGTGTTGAAAATAAATTCATTAATTTAGTTAATTGGGCGTAATAGTTATGACCATGTATCTAAATTCTTGCTTATGTGAATGGAATAGTTTGTTTCTCCTTCCTCCGCGACCTAACGAAGCAACTACTCGACTTAATACTTAGTTGCAAGGAGAATAGCAATGGCTACTTTTGGTCTTCTAAAATATCATGTCTCCAAAATATTCTTCTTTCACCCATGTCAAAATTTTAAATACTTAGGATTAAGAAGCTTCATTATTCAATTCTCTCCACGGTACAGGAAAGTAGTTGCTGGCAGACCCTCGAATAAAGCCTTCAAAAACTATTTAAAGAGGCTTTGTAGGCAATTGACGGGGTCTCAGGTAGGATATTCTTCAGTACAATACGTCTTGCGGATTTTCTTTCGACGATATAGAAATATTGTTTTCTTTCCTTGTGTACAAAGCTATGAATTATTTTTTCATTACAATAGTTCGCATTTAAATGTATAGAAATAAAAATATTTTTGTTTTGTATTTTGTTTAATTTTTTTTGAATTCATGCCCAACTTCAGAGTATTTTCTTCAGCGGTAGTGTTTTTTTTTGTTCGCTAACATTACAATAATAACTAATTAACAATGCTGTAAAATGCATAAGCTATTTCTCTCTAATGCTATGAGATTAGTTGACTTTAAACTCGTACACAAAACTGCGATGTATGTCTGTGATTGGGGACGAGACACTTTTTATCTAACAGTTAAAAACGTAACAAAGTCGTAGATATTTGCGATGCGACGTAGCTTAGAAATTTTGTATACAACACTTTAGTAAAAATTAATCATTTATCAATGTGGGTAGAAGCTAGTAATTGATAAATAAGTTTGCTGGAATAATAATGATATTATCTGCAATATTCACGGTAACCCCCGCTTCCGGTGGCTGTCGGAAACACAATTACCAAACTGTAAGAGTGGAGGACGTGACTCAGCCGCACACAACCGCCAGCTAATGTCTATATTACGCTAGATTCAATCGAACAATTTTTATTCATTGAGAAAGTTTGTCAATTTATTCTTGGTTTGGATATTTGGGCGGCAGGACAAAATGTCAGGCCGTTTATTATTAAGAATCTATATAATTATTAATACGCGAGCAGAAAACTTTGTACCTTTTTTACGAAAGAGGCGTAGACGTAAAATCATGAAATGATGACGTAAAACTAGTTATAATTTATAGGGAGGAGAAGCGTGGAATACCAATATTATTTTAAATATGCTTTTATCTTATATATTTTTCAAAAATAAAACGCTACGCACATTACAAAACGCACACTATTGTAGTGTGCGTTTTGTAGTGTATTTTGACATGACACGATAATTATACACGAAATATGCTATTGTTTATGACTGACGTCTGTGTATTTTTTAAATAAAATTTTATGGCGTGGTAATGAGACCATTATGCGAAATTGAAGTATGTGATTAAATTGAGAATAGATTATATTTTTATAGCTGCTTTACTTGGTGGGTTTAAATATTTATGGTCAAAATTCAACCGCAGTGTCTAGTATTTATAAATGTTGCTAAACAAGATTTGTAACTATGTTTTAACAAAATTTTGGTTATAATAATATTATGGAAGCTGTTTTTCAGTATAAACAGAGTAAAAGCATAAATTTTCTATTTATCATTCGGTGGGCTACCAAAGAGTCTAGTGCCTTGTAGTGAAGTGCCATGGTGAACTTCGTAGAACGCAACGGAGACTAAAATATTCCAATAAAAAATTACCTTTACAGATAAATTATAGATCACATTGCTACGCCACAACAAAACAGTGGATGCTGCGGTCGCTGGGCCCATGTTAGACGAAAATTAAACCTGTAGCCTTGATCATAAAGAACTAGATGATGCCAGGAACTCGGTTGCGCCAAAATAAGTTTATCGCGCGGGAACCTATATTTTCCGGGATAAAACCACGTCATAAAGTTGCTCCGTTGCGACGTGAAGAAAGGACAAATAAACACACTTTTCTATTTATAGTATTAGAATGGATTTAATGTAAATTTTTAAAAATGTCGCACACTAGGTAGATCTAAAGTACAAAAATAGGTTATAAATTGAAATATTTTATATATACCCTCTTATTTTTCGTTGCGGTGTTTTATTCTGATCGTAAACTGGTATTGCTTTATATTACGAACTTTTCATATCGGTTATCGATTCAGGTTTAACTGCATCCATTTTATTACGTTTCGATAGACCAATCATTCTTGTTGTGCTCTTCATGAAATGAGGGATGAAAGTCTGATAATATCTATTTTTCATACCCCTAACTCCTAGCGATAAGAGTTTTTCACCCTTAACATCAATGCCCAATTCCTGTGCCCCAAAAAAGTTGTTTAAGCCGCTAGTATTAATAATTTCTTTTTTATGATATTTATAATATATATTTTATTTATTTATATTTTATTTAGGCAAGCGAGCAGACAGGCTATCTGATGGAAAGCAACTGCCGTCACCCATGGATGGGACCTCACTGAACGAAACACAGCACATCTCCGGTCATGGCTCCGGAGATGGCTCTCCGAAGGCAAAAATTATGTATTTTTATTTATTATATATTCCTTTTTTTTTGTTGGAACAAAAAACAGTTACATTGTTACAAGAAATCCTTCAAGTTACCTATTTTGCCTGGGCAATCTATGGAATGCCTTACCACAAGTTTTTGTTCGCGGCTTGTCTCCCGTTATGAATTTATCATACAGATGTTCATTCTCTATTTTATCTACTTTGCGGTAGAGTTTACCAAACCCTTTCTAC
The DNA here is from genome assembly GCA_026546445.1 of Cyclargus thomasi. NCBI lineage: Eukaryota > Metazoa > Arthropoda > Insecta > Lepidoptera > Lycaenidae > Cyclargus > Cyclargus thomasi. Next base: position 3,011 of record JAOTAV010002901.1, on the reverse strand, counting down.
GTCATTATATCTTGCATGCCCACATTTTATAATTTATATATTTAGACTTAGATTAAGTACAAATTTTATTCAAGAATTAAGATTGGTTAACACGTAACCAACAACATTTTTTTGAACTATCATTATGAAAAAAATATAACAAACGACAAAAACTATCGTGCACAAAATCGACTATGATAAAATATTTAAAAATGTAATTTTATAAACGAAAGTACAATTTTATGGCATGTTTACCTTCATTGGACGTAAGTGAACGTATACACGCCACGTTTAAATAAACATAAGTATCCTTCACGCGCCACACTCAACCAAATGGAGTTTGACACTTCACTTTGGTAGTGTTTTTATTTTAGCATTTGTGAGGGAGCGTTTGGTCGATAAATTTCGTGGTACTCACGTGGACGTCATTTCCACTACCTCTGGTTTTCAAGTACCTCTCAGCTAAATTGACCTGACCACGCCTACAAGGCTCATCTGAAAACATCTGCGTTTCAATATTGAGGTTTCGATATATTTAAAGCTGCATTTACAATATTTTGTTGTCGGCTACTTGAATGGCCGGCAATATGTATAACGCAGGCATTCTATACAATGCTTGGCAATTTATAGAATGCCGGTTATGTTAAGACAATGTATGAAATATTTTAAATATCATACAGATGTTCATTCTCTATTTTATCTACTTTGCGGTAGAGTTTACCAAACCCTTTCTACGTCATTATATGCTTGCATGCCCACATTTTATAATTTATATATTTAGACTTAGATTAAGTACAAATTTTATTCATGTTTACCTTCATTATATACATACTTTGCCTAGGTAACCCATGGAATGCCTAGGCATTGTATAGAACGCCTGCAGTTCTCTCGGTAATGTGTAAAATAAACTGATATTAGATTATGTTAGTATGTTTAACGGGTGACCTTTTAAATCGAATCGCCTATATTTAAGGATATCACTACTGAAGAGTTAATTGCTCAAAGGAGAACGTATTTAACGTAATATTAACATTTTGGCTGCCGGAACCCCGACAAAATATTATCAAATATATTTTTTTTAATTTCATCAAAATTTCCTAAGCATATTAGGCATTCTATACATTGCCTAGGCCTTCTATAGAGTACCTCATTATATAGATTACGGATAACATGTATAAAAAAATAAACATGATAGGTTTTTTTAAAGCATGATACTCGTAGGTAATTTTCATGATTGAGCCATGAGCACAATATCTTTTTATTTATATCGTATACTTAAATGATTACTTAAATGACTTTTAAAAGATTAATTGCTGAGTTCAAGTATTTCTTTCATGAATTATAAGTGAACAAATAATTAATACCTCCTCGAGTGCAAAGCTTACGAGCAGTCTGGTAAAGTATTCTGGGATTATAGAACTTTTCAACCTGTTTTGCGTACGGCTAGACTTGGATAAGTGGCTTCTCAAAATTGTCTCTACCGGTAATAGGCGACAGACGACGAACAATTCTGTGGAGGGTGGTACTTACCAAATAGTTTTCGAGAAGTCAAAGGAAGTCAGGGTGGCGTCGAATGCATGCCTAAGCCTGGTTTCAGTTCGAGAGGCGTACGCGCGAATTGCAGGAAATATTGAAACAACTTTTCAATACGAAAGTATTTGAAATAAGATTAACTACACTTTTTCTTTGTGCATCGTTAATGTAAAAATTACCATAAACCTGACCGGTGTTTCGTTAGGCCGATACTTAACAGTCTAGGAAAATTTAATTTTCGACTTAAGAATAATCCTCGTTTTAAGAAAAATAAGATCAAGTAAAAGAAAATTTGGTTTTTTAATCTTTTTTAAATGATAAATTATTTCACAAACGGCAAAATCATATTTTTTTTACAAAAACAACCAGTTAACCAATTCGAATTCTTAGTTTGCCAGTTGCGACGCTTAAATTTCGTTGGCTGAAATAAATTCAGTTGCTCTAAATTAAAATTCTAAATATCACAAAAAATATCGTATCATTTCACAGTAGCAGGCAAAACAAAGTTAATTGTTGCCAGCGGTATATGAAGCGGGTCTAAGCCACTTAAACTTCGGCAGCTGAGCAGGGAAATCAGAGCTCGACTTCTGAATGACATTTCTGATAGTTTTACGAAACTTTGAATCGAAAGTATATCATTTTTACTGCAGCTTTGCTTGCATGGAATTGGAACACTCAAAATGAAGTCAATCAATAAGTGGCTGATGACAAACATCCAAACAAGCAAGTATACATACTTGCATAGTAAAATAAATGGGAAAATGCACTAGTTTATTTATTAGTTTGTTTGTCCTTCATGCCTCAGAAAAACCAATTACTAAATTTTAGGCATCGATTTTGTTGAAAGTATGGGCAGTAACATAGGCCACTTTTGGTCTTAAAAAGTATCATGTTTATAGATATTTTAGGCAATTTTCAAATCCCATCCGAGCAAAGCCGCAGGCTAGTACAATATTAGTGTACTATCACTATAGCAACGAAATGAAGCTATTATCTTTACGCGTGTTTTAAATATAGGAAGTAACAAGTCATGCGATGTTATCAATTGGTTGAAGTTCATTCGAGTACTTTATTGATGAAATACGGCGATGGAAAATATTAATAAAAACCGGGAACGGAATGCTTTCGTAAACAGCCTTTAACGGAAGGGAAAAATAAATTGTTCATTATGTACGGATGGTTGCTTTTTTCTAGGCGAGATGTTTTTATCGTATTTTGAAAGTACGGCCGCGCCGTAGTGATGTTATTATAACATAATTTTATCGATGGATGAATAAACATCCGGTACTGTATTCAACTAGTGATGTAGTAAGGAAGTCTATGTTTTTCCATAATATGCCATAATAGGCGTTTCCTACTTTGTGAGAGTGCTTACCCGACTAGGGCGAAGCAAAAATTATCAAGAAAGTTATCATTTTAACCTGTATATATGTATGTATGTATGTATGTATGTATGTATGTATGTATGTATGTATGTATGTATGTATGTATGTATGTAT
>JAOTAV010002890.1:0-32646 GCA_026546445.1 Cyclargus thomasi | reverse complement strand
GAAAGAGATGGGTAGAAAACTTAAATCGCTAATATCTTACTTATTTCTCAACAGAATTCAGAGATTTTTTGTGATTCTGTATATCTTTTAGCCCACTATCAAAACTTGCATTCAATAAATTTTGTTTTACACGCATCCTCCCTATTCCGCACGTTTTAGGATACAATTAAAATTAAGTTTCGATGATATCAACATTTATAATCGGGGAGATTGAAAGAGAGCCAGTTGACGGACCTACGTCATTCAGTCGGAATATTATGTCAATTCCATGTAAGCCGTGATCTGTCGGCCGAGTTTGACATAGCCTGACCAAATTGTACAATCAGAGAAGTTGAAACATATACAGATCGTAGAGAATTCAACAATAAATGTTTTTCAATTCAATCACAGACTTCAATTTGGCATAAAAGTTTCGTTACCAGTACATAAAATTTTATTTAAAAAAAATCTAACTTTAACTATAGACAATAGAGTATTTCGTGTATGAATATCGTGCCATGCAAAATTAAAAGCATATTTAAAAATAATATTCGTATTCCACGCTCCTTCTCCATAGAGATCGTGGATCTAAGTAATTTGGTCGGGCATTGTCAAACCCAGTCGGAAGACGACTTACATGGAATTGACATATTCCGACCAAATGACGAGGGCCGTCAAAAGGTCAAGTAAATTCTGCAATCGTATTGTCACGTAAGAACTAATTAATCCAGCGGTTTTGGAATATATACATATTCAGGGCTCATGCTTGTTTTTACTCCAATTTTTAAACTAATCGATTTAAGTCACAGAATATATGTAGTCAGTGCTCACCATCTTTATCGCTATAAAACTGTAAATTCGTGACATGTTTGCCCCAGGTCTTCTTCACGACCTTGGCTCTGGTGTCATGGAAGCCGCTCCAAGTCTTCACAGCGAAGAATATCCACTCCTCAGGTATGGGACTGCCCTGACGGCAAATTACGGCAGCATTGTAAATTTTTAATTCTAAGGATACATAACGAACATTTTTTTATACTCTTGGAAATGGCTTGACTTCAAAATGATGTTTCTTAAGCATGGGCATTTATGTTCGCGGAAATTCGTCTGTATTTAATTGATTGTAGTTGGTTCATGGTGGAAATTCATGTTCAACCTCAATGAAACACACTTCTATATGGACTATTTCCACTATATTCACTTCGATTTTACAAATTCATAACAAATACACGACCAGTTAAGACAAAGACGAAAAATATCCCCTAAGATGACTCTTTCGAAACCGGTCGTGTATTTGTTATAAATTTGTAAATTCGAAGTGAATATAGTGGAAATAGTGCATGAAAAAGTGTGTTTCATTAAGGTTGAAATTCGTTTGAGCTACGGCTGTCAGGAAGTTCCGGGCAATATACGTGTAAGTCACCCCGTGATATAGATGCTAGTGCTAGATACTGGATTCTGGTTGCTGGGTGCCGCTGATAGGAGTAAAATAACACCCAGCTGATGCTTGATAATGATCCGTCTTTATTTTAATCCTAACACGTGCATGTATGATAAGTGAGCAAAACGTATGAGTTCAACGACATGCTGAATCGTACAATACGTTTAACAGTAGATACATCATTTTGAATTCAAGCCATTTCCATCACAGTATATATGCATACCCTCTCAAATTTATCAAAGCCTGATCCTGCAAAACTGACAATACTCACACACGTATCGAACTGTCTGGGGTAAGTCGCACACGTGTCTTCCGACACCACACAGAGGCTGTGGTGAGGTGTGAGCAGCGGTCCCGGCTGTTTGGGATCCCCGTACACCAGCTGCGCTAGTTCGAACGCTGGGTCTATAGAGAAGTCCGCCTCGAGCCGTCTCGCACCAGATTCTATTAGGTCCATGAGACTGAAATGGAGGTGATGTGTAATACTGGCATTTTCGGATTTATTAGATATGACAAAACGTTGTAACTTCATTTTGTGTGTATCTGGTGACGTCAGACTTGTCACAAATCGGTATTCATAAGCTACTGGGATATTTTGTTGTTTCAAAAGCACTCTCTTTTACATTACACAGGATTTGAACAGATCTAGCACCGGATACAGTGATAATATTCATCATACATCACACAAATGAAACACTCACCTGGCCATAAGCTGTATCCTCATGGCGAACCCGCTAGCGAAGTGTGGGTACACGAATCCCCCATCCTCCTCCAGCTCCTCGTAGAACGCGAAGTGGTGGATGATGGTCGGCTCCACGTCTCGGAGGGGATAGCCGATCCAGTGCGTGTCCTAATGGGAAGGAATAACTCACTCCCGATAAGGTTCTCGGAAAATTTTAATTCTAACAATGTATTATTACATGCCTTCATGCATGTTAAATTCATTAATTTCAGTTCACACAAGGCTATGTCGATTTGATTAACGGAAAGTCTGTAAGGCTAAAAATAAATATAAGAATTCGCAGAATAAAATCACAACATGCCAAGCACGATAACCATCGCCTGCCACGTCATACCGCTGCCTATTATCAACATATTTTTGAAAATGTCGAAAAATACGAAAACTTACAGACGTTCAGTTATTCAATATATTTTAATATATATTCAAATTCAATCGGCCACTAGATCTCCAGCTGTTGTTTAGCCATTTAAAATTAATTTAATTTTCGGTAATTTTGGCAACATAAGCTTTTTGCCTATCACTAGTTTTGTAATTACAAATTAAGCTTTTTTGAGTATACAAAAGGATAGCAGTCTACAGTACATTTTCTACAAACTTTCTACCGCCTTTATTCAAATAATATGTATGTCTAAAGTATTAGACAAGAAGGAGATACATTTAGGTACCTAATATTAAAATAATTAGCATTGTTTATTGAGCTAGGTGGAGAGCTGAGTAAACATCGTGCGTTGTTTATACGCCCTAATGAATTTGCTTTAGCATGACAAGTGTATTTAATGTTTTATTATGCTGGTTTGCACTAGGCTTTGAGTTTAACAGACACATCTCATAAATATCGACTATGTTGCTTCTTTACCAGTAATTAGTGTGAATTTACGTCATAAGACAATACTAATTTTCCAGTCTATTCGATGACGACGATATAACTTAGGCTGTGCTAATAAAATTGGCACTGAAAATTCATTCGAAGAATGTTCCAATGAGCCGATTTTGGCGATAAATTTATCGGCAAAATCGGCTTAATTGGAAATCGTAATAAATTGTTCTGATGGGTTCCCATACCATGTCAGCTTTTACCAACGCGGGACCACCTGGTGTCTATCGAGCGACCGCAGCAGGGGGATGATGCTCCACGCCCCGGAGCGAGGTGGACTCACCTGGTGTGGGTCAGCCGCAGCCAGCGCGTGTAACAGGCGGTCGCAGCGCACGGCGGTATGCGGCTCCACGAATAGCACCCAGCGCGCGGTGCCGTTGTACCGGGAGACGAGCGGTCGCAGAAGTGGGATGATGCTCCACGCCCCGGGGACAGGAAAGTCCACGTGCGTGAGGTGAACTCGAGGGTCGCGCTGGTGGAAAAGGGAGACGATGAAAAAATGCGTATATATGCAGTTAAAGGTGAATACGCTCTTATAAGCCACCTACGCTATTGCATTATTTTTAATAAAACGAAAAAAAAGGTTTTTTAAACAATGGCTATTGCTCATTTGACTTTCAAACTTTAGATTTTTTTTTTTGAAAAGATGAAGTAAAGATTTAATACATATATATGTATCGCGTAATTTGTCTGGATAATAACTTTACTGGACGTGCAATATTGACATTTCTACACTCAGATGATAAATGTATATTTGGTATCAATATTAAAACGAAGAAATAGTATCAAAGTCGCCTTCCTTATATAAGCACCATTCTAAAAAAAAGTATGTTCTCATCCCGCAAAGTTTTCAATCATATTTCCATTTTTCTTGACCTGTTTAATCTTAAAATATTACTCCGGATCTTAGTCTTTTCAACGTGACTTCAACCGAACTAGATGTGCAGTTATTGCAGACTTTTATTTATAGATGATACTGATACCACGGCCTCACAGAATGCTAGCGTAAAACGGCATTGTGCTGTGTTTCGTTGAGTGAGTAAAATTACCGGTGACCCAACTTCCCTAATCTCCATCCCTATTCCCATCCCCTATTTTCTATTAAAAGGCCGGCAACGCACTTGCGACTCTTCGGATGACACGAGTGTCCATGGGCAATAGCAGTTGCTTTCCATCAAGTAACCTCGCTTGTCCCCTAAATATTATTTTTAAAAAATCCTCCTTTAGGAACATGATGTTTTTCCAAGACCAAAAGCAGCCAAGATAGGCTTATGGTCTTCATCCTTTGAAGTAATATTGGAACATACAAAAAATCAAGTCTATTGATTGCTTCGTTTCGGGCGTGTGGAAAGGTTAAACAAACAACAGACTTTCCCATATATAACATTAAAATTCTACCTTCTCAATATCCTGGACCTGTCTGATGATGTCCAGTTCAAGGCGGGCGGCGACGCTGGCGTGGTATGGATCTCCCTGACTCACTATCACAAACACCAAGTCCCTGGAGTCTGCAACAACATATAATGGTGAGGATAAAAGGGAATAATTGAAGACATGAGAGGAAGAACCCGACAAGTACCATTTTACTTCATTTTTGACAGATTTTGTAAAGAGAATCTGTAAAAAAAAGTTATGGGTAGCCTAATAGAAACTTTAACAGTAAGCGGTGAAATAGGCCTTAAAAAAATTGCGTTATATATAACGCATTTTTTTTTTGATAATATATTATAAAGACACACGGCCGTGTATCCGCCATGTTCGATAATTTTAACAAATCTTTTAATTTTCCTACTTCATCATCTAGCGTCTTACATTATACACAGAACACAATTTTTAGGGTTCCGTTCCAAAGGGTGAAAACGAGACCCATTACTAAGTCTTTGATGTCCGTTTGTCTGTCTCCAGGCTGTATCTCGAGAAAGGTAATAGCTAGAGAGTTGAAATTCACACACACACTCACAGAGTATGTATTTCTGTTGCCGCTATAACAACAAACACTAAAAACAAAATATTTAAAGGTGGTTCTAATACATTCAATATGTTTTCTGCGTTTTCGTTTCATAATAAGATGCATAATAATAACGATAAATTCGACGTGTTCGTCATCAGCGACGTGGCGGAGTAAGTAGGGTGCTTACTTGAGTTCGAATAGGCCATGGTTCGATTTCCACCAACTCATTTTTATTTTATGACTTTGATTTATGAATTTTTACGTTTTCACTTTTTTATATTTAAATCTTTAAAGTAATGCGTAATATTGTATATTGTGCGGGAGTCCGACTCGCACTTGGCCTGTTTTTTATATTTCAAATCATTCAGTCTTCAATTAGGTTTTGGTTTAGAAAAGTCGAAATACTATTACCCCTGGCTACTCAGTGTTTTGTCCTGTTTTTATGTGCTATGGAAGCTGAAATATGTTTTCAGCCTCAAACATAAAGATTACTCACTACTATTAGGATTACTAATTACGACGACAAAATATTTTGTTGTTAATCAAATGTTTTAATGAGGTTTTGCTTTTATTTCTTTCATAAATAACTTTCAACCCCCACACAAAGACCAAACATTATAAAACTAAACAAATATAGCCTTACAATTCAACCATAATTGGAAAGTAAACCAAACTGTAGACAATATATTCCAAATTGTAAGATACAGTCCCACGTTGGGCACCATAACGACACGACCGGCTTAAGTTCGGCATATTGTGAAGATTTACACCGCCAATATGAATAAATCACATCTCACAGTTCGATTGTACGGGTGCTCGGTCGCAATAGGATAGGAATGATACGGTCAATAAAAATCAAATGATTTGGGTAAATAGTTATACTACTTTAAATAACTACCATTAAAATATGCACCTTCATTTGGATTAAGAAAAAGAAAAATTAAATTTACTAACAAGCTAAGCTTTTCTTTGTACTGTACTTATAAATAATTGCCTTACAAAATTAAGCTCAAACGCAACGCAGACATAATACGAATAAGCATAATACAAACACAAAACTTGGTCCCTCGAGTCGGACACAAGAATACGGACGATCCTTTGACGGACGGATCAGATATGCCACTTGAACTAATATGAAGATGGCGAAGTGGTTTTATCTGCTGGAATATATGAATGGAAAGAGCTGGATCGATTTTGATGCCATTTTCTTTTAAATTGCAGACTAGTAACAAAAAAGCGCTTTTATATGAAAATGATTATCTTTACATATAATAAAACAAAGAAATTGAAGTGTCTGTACATTTAATATTTTAACAAAATAATCAATGTAAGGGTGCTAAGGAACAGTAATAAAACACATATCGATAAAAAAAGTTATCTGTTTGTCTGTTTGTACGCGCTAATCTCAGGAACTTTTGGACGGATTTGAATAAATCTTTTTTTGTTTAATAGCTATTAAGTCTGGGCAACATATAAAATAATTTTTATCCCGGGACAATGAACGGTTCCCGCGTGATATACAAATTTTTGCACAACGAAGTTGCGGACACCAACTAGTCGAAAATAAGAGATCAAAATGACAGTCATAGTTCTTAATTCTTATGATTAAGTTAAAAACCTTGCACTTTATTAAAATCGAGTTACAGAGCGGTAGTAAATTTAGAAACTCTTATAAGAAATCATTTCACAGCAGACACCAGTTAATTTGTAATTAATTCTCACTTCCTTTGCAAAGATATCCTCAAAAATTTGAGGCATACACCTCTACACGTGTAGCGATCGATACGTGGATGTAATGTCATTACGGTGTTATTATGACAAATAGCCTGCTGCCTCATCCATCAGGCCGTCGTCCTGTCTATTAATCTGCACGTCGATATTTAAGCCGAACATCAATCATAAGGCGTATAGACAGGAACACGACGCGCGGTGGATTAATTCATCTTTGCCATGTATATCAAATGCTATTGACGGCTGATCCCATGGACTATTCAGATAAAGCTTAGTGACAAAACTCAGTGTACGAGTATACTCATCGATTTACAGTTAAATAAACTATAGGCGAAACTCTTGTTATATCCAGTAATCGAACAGGGAGGTTTTAAAAGAGTTCTAATATTGTTTGTCCCGTAGCGTGAAATGAGAAAAACGTCGAGGAATCAAAAGATCCATACAGATTTTCTAAATTTCTTTCCTAGGACTAAAATCATATTGAACACTTAAAATATATATTATTATATATTTTTTTATTCTTTTATAAGGCATTATGTATTACGAAAACAAGAAAGTGAAACATACACCGATAATTGAAAACATAAGTGGAAGAATCGGATAACTAATATTTTGATACCTTCAAAGCTCATACTAATTTTTTCCCAAAAATTTTTGACAAATCTTGTAATTTACCTATTTCATAATTTAGCTAGTGTATCTATACATCAAACCCAAATTATATTTTTTTTTTCAAATAGTTATTCGATTCCGACAGCGTCTAATAATGCAAAAATCCGCGAGTTTTTAAAATGTTAGTTATTTGCTTCTTCCACTGATGTCTTCAATTATGTGTTAGGCCATTTGCTGCCAATCCCTTGGATTCTTCACTTATTGGGATAGGCGTTACAGCTCCGTAGGGACTTGAATCTTAATTGCTAACCGACGATAGGTTGGAATTAGGGCGGAAGTTGCAAATACAAGCGGCAGTTAGCGAACGGGGAGACAATTCTCAGGATGTGAGAAAAAGTTCATACTCGAATAAAATATCGAGTGTGAACTTTTTACGAGCGAAACACAGTTTGTTGTATTCTCAGCGCTTCACTTCAAATATTTTGGAAAAAGATGAAATCTCTTTTCACATCCTGAGTATTGCCCTCCAGGCTTTTGTCCGCGGCTTCGCTCGTCTAGTAAAGTTGTCCTTGTTACTCCCCACCCTATGTCCCACTACTTTTTACCACCTCTATCTCTCGGCTAAGTCTATTCCAAAAGTCAAGTTGAATGTTTGCTCCGTAAGGCGTAAAGAAAGGACAAACGTGTATAAATATACAGGCAAAATTTCTTACTTATAATATTAGTATGGATAGATTTCATTTTCCAAACAAACCGTTTTAAAGCTAGACAAAGTGCTAGCTAATGTAAATGATTTTCCATTTACCGTTGACTCAGAAGGCATCAATTATTGTTATGTCAAAATGTTATTGTTGTCACATATATTTATTAAATAATAATAACCTAAAGCTATAAAACACCTATAAAGTCATGTAACATATTACTTGTTTTGTAATGCTGTTCTCACTTTTCACTGGCGAGTGTTAGAAGAATAGCATTATCATTTCTCAATAAAGAAATTTTTGTCTCCACGCACGTTTTCTTAAAATTTTTGTAAGATGATATTCTGTTTATACATCGTTACTGGTGAAGTTTTTAAAAATTGACCCCACCATTTAAAATTTAACCCTTCTTGAAAATTGACTCTATTCACTTGAAAATTGACCCCATTAACTTGAAAATTATGCCTATTGTTTAGAAAATTGACACAATGACATATTTTGAAAGTGTTACCTAGTCTAGCGACTAGGGTTTACAAGTACGCCGTCTAGGGCTAAGTCGTAGAGCGCAACTATCTGAAAGCGTCAATGAACAAATGTTAGGTATTAAATACATAAGGACAATACACAATGTACAGTAAAACAAGGTTGTCACGAGTCCGACGTCGGTTTCCACAGGCGACGTGATCCGAATACGTAACCCTGCGCCAGGGCTGACCACAGTGTTTTTTTATTACTTAAAAGCTTCTCAATTTAAGGCTAAAAAGACTTTAATTAAGATGTGCAACTATTTTATTTATTTTTTATCGTAGGACCGCAAGGACGTCGCTCGTAGGTGTTATTTTTTAACAATAAAAAAATTGTTCCTCCTATTTTAACAGAACACAAAAGAGCTTATAATTTGTAAATATTTAAAATAGTATATTAACTAACCTAAATTTTTGAGAATCATAATATGAAAAAAGTGAATGGGAAGTCTTCACTATAGTTATTTCGCTCGTTCGTATCGTGTGACTGTTCAATTAATTGGACACCTTGAAAATCCTGATAATGACAACCCCCAACAATCGAATCGAGATTTGAGGTACAAGAATTGAGATCTAATAAATAGGTCATCAAGGCACAGCTATTGATCAAACAGCTTAGTGTCCTTAAGCCTGTGTCATTAAGAAAAGATTTCATAAAATTCTAAATAATTCTAAATTTCCTTTGGGCAACCCTGAACAGTGAGCCATTGTGACGCCCCCTCGTCTACTGCATCGCGCATCGGTTACAGACCTCTGATGTAATGTCACACCGACAGTTTAGACGCGATTAGTGAGCTCACTGACAACTACAGCCGTTATAGACTACTAGCCCGTCCACAAAATGGATGGATCATACAGGAGACCTCGTCGATCGTCCTACGATAGAAGAGCATAAAACTATAAGATTTTAAATAAATAAATAAAATAAAATAATAAAAAATAAATTTCAGGTAGTCAGAAAGTACATTTTGGACCTTTATTTTTGTAGGGCAAGTTAGCCATTATTTTATCCATGAGAAATAATAAGAAAGCTCACAGAGCTGTAAAATATAGTAAGCCACAAAGCCACATTTTTTTTATTTTGACAAATTGGGACAATTTTGGAAATTTGATTCTGTACGGCATCAGTTTCATAATAATTCAATACAGATTCTTATCCATTATTTATTCCGCGATATATGTACTTTCTGACTACCTGAACTTTAGATTTCTAACCAGCACCCAGTTGGACAGCTTAAAAGTGAAATCATCTAACAAAATCTTATAGTTTAATGCTCTTCTGTCGTCCCATATAGGTCTCTTGCGGGGTCATATGACCCATCAATTTTGTGGACAGGCCAGTAGTCTTATTTATATATTTTATTGCTATACTAACATGGCATTTTGGAAAAGAAGCAGTAAAAATTAAGAAAAAAAAACGGAATGGTAACGTTGTCGAATAACAAATTGCAAACAAATAAAAATGTAAATCTGATAGGAAGTGTATAAAAATTTTTAACAGGTTAAACATTTTTCAATTGTTAGTTGTTGCAATTCAATTGTTTTTATGTGCTTATTTGCTAAGATATAAATGTGTAAGTTTAACTTTAGCACTTTGAATCAAATTCCAAATTTCTTGTTTGTATTGCTACAAAAACAATAATTCCCGCCTAATTAGATACCTTTCGGCTTGAAACAACATTATATAAAGTGGAAATGGCATTTTAAATGTGAAAATAACATTTTAAAAATGGATATGCAACTGCCTTATAGCAGTTAAGCTTACACCGTACAGTTTGAACACAGAGTAACGTTTGTTTTTCTTTTATTTTATGTTGATAAACACGAAGACGGATTTGCATACGGTAAGTCCTGTGTGATTAGTAGACGCGTGTGTAGAGTAGAACTAGGCTAGCATAAGCTAGATTTTCATATGTAAGCCTCACAGCTAAGCCAAGAGTCAACAGAGATAAGAACAGTCAAAGTCAAAAATCAGAGACAAAGAAGATACAGAAAATTTCAGTAACGTGGTTGAGGAATGGATGGAATCCTTGTAGGACCATCAAAGAGCATAATATAATTAAGCAGGTGACTGTAAAACTACAACTATCTGAAACCTAAACGGGCAACATTATAACTAATTTGATGCCGGCATGAAATAATATTTTTCCTGAAAGCAGTTTCGTTGTGCGGTAAAATTTCATAAAGCTCTTATTGCAGTGTTTCGCCAGTGGGTCACTAGGCCAGTGCTCGAAATAGGCAATTGCTGTTTGTTAATTTCAACTGGATCAATACTGGGATAAAGCTAGATTATTTCAAATTATTTGACAGTCATCCCCAACATTTATTATTTGCTAAAGTTGACGCTATATCTAGTTGTTTAAAGAAAGTATATCTCGTTGTTTTGATCTTGAATGCCAATTTTAAGACACTTCATCTTTCTTTCCTTGTTTATTTCTCGTACAGGCTAAACATTTTCAATTTACTAAATGATAAAAAACTAAGCGTATAAAACGAGTATTGTACGCCCACTCCGTTAGGCATTAAAAACGAATTATATTAATTTATCTGACCACAAAATAAAAATAACTTGCATAATCTTTTCAATATCACAAATAAGTGGAGTCTAATATATTTTTTCAAAGGTGGCGACGCGCGGACAGTGACCGTAGCCGGCTATAACCGCTGGTTTCTAGAAACCACCACGCCTCGTCTTCCGGCGATAGCATCCTCACATTGTTAATCGCTTACATTGAACTTGAGCTGTGAGAAATTATGATTGTTATCGTCTCAGAATAATTTAAATTCTTTAATAGTTATAAAGTTTAAAACGGGATTGCCGCTATTGCTGTAAGAATTGTGATAATAGCAATTCAAATGCGATGCAAAATTTTGGATATGGGTTCGCACCATTTTTAATTAACACGCTATACGCGTTTTCATGAAAGCGATGCTTTGTTGCTAACGTCATATACAGCTCCATTTTAAAAGTCAAAATACCATTTGATCTAATACTTTACAAACTACTTTAAATGCAAGCGAAATTATTTTCAAAAGTAAGGCTTTATGTTGAGTAATATCGGACTAAAAGGAATTTCTCGTGGGTTCAAACTATTCTCATACAGTTAACTCGCTTCGTTTTATGGCTTTAATAAATGTGAGCTGGCACCGCGCCAAACCAATTAATATACATCGATGTCGTAAAATAAATTATAAACTATTAAACAAGGCGATACCTACGCTTAATTGCTAAATGAATGTTATAGCTAGCGATGCATTTAGGAATCACACGAGAGCAAGCTAACAGTTTCCCAATGGCGGACTAAGTAGGTATTGTGATTTAAACGGACTAATGAAAAAAGAACAATAGTTTTTGACTTGGATTTGATATGTTAATGCCTTCGTGTTGATCTGATTGTCTCGCACGTTAAAGCATTGAAGCTTAAAACCACAATTTATTTGGTATCCGAGTCAAACGGTATTGTGTGCTAGGTCACAGATATTCTAGACAGGTGACGATCACGATTGTGGTGATATTGCCCTTAGACAAGGCGCTATCATTCCAGACCCTTAGCACTCACACGTAGCTCGCAATCAGACCAACTTGTCAAGCATTCAACTAAACGTTCCTCTCCCTTGCTTCCAGGTAGAGAAACCCGTAACGGAGGGGTTGTCACACAGAACGAGAGACCAGTGGGAGATCGACAGATCTTCACTCAAATTTGTCCGAAAACTAGGACATGGGCAGTTCGGTGAGGTGTGGGAGGGACTGTGGAACAACACCACCCCCGTCGCCATCAAAACACTCAAATCGGGGACAATGGACCCGAAGGATTTCCTGGCTGAGGCGCAGATCATGAAGAAGCTGAGACACGGCAAACTGATTCAGTTGTACGCGGTGTGCACGCTGGAAGAGCCGATCTATATAATCACGGAGCTGATGAAGAACGGATCCCTCTTGGAGTACTTGCAAGGTGTGTTGTTTCATTCAGTTTCATAGTTTTCTGCTAAAAACGTCTTGAACTTCCCAAACGACCTGCAATAAAGTAACCGTTTAAAGTTTTTAACTGTACATAGTTTTTGGAATTGAGTTGTACAAAAAGTTAGCGTTTCGAGCTGTTCGTTTGCAGCTGTTAATGGATTGTCAAACAAATAGTAACGGAGCCTACAGTCCGAGGCAGTGGATTGTGGACGCGCTGCATTGTAAATAAATAAAATAGCCTCAATAGTTTCGTTTTCAAATTTTTATCATTTTGGTAAATAAAATATGGCCCCGGTCCTTCTAATCGAGATAGTTCCGAACTGAATTTAAATTGGCTTTGAATACTTTTGAGTTTTATTTTAATAAGTCGCCATAAAGATTCTGACTGTATAACTCCTAGCGGAATATGTGCTTTTGTAACATTACCAATTTTCTTTATTTTTAGGTAAAGGACGAGGCCTCAAACTGCAGCTGCTGATCGACATGGCGGCCCAAATCGCCGCCGGCATGGCCTTCCTCGAGTCCCAGAACTACATCCATCGGGATCTCGCCGCTAGGAACGTGCTGGTCGCCGAACCCACAGTCGTCAAGATTGCCGACTTCGGACTCGCTAGATTAATTAAGGCAAGTGGATTTTTGTATAGGACGGAAATAATAAGTTGTCGTCTTTAGAGGAGAGTGCATGCGAATCGGCTATTCGTAATTACAAAGCGACATGTTATTAGTATATATTATCTACTGCATAGCCCAATCCAGGGGATCATATTGAGTCGTTTATATTAATTTCAGACATTTTTGATCGGCGAATTTATAAAGAGATGATAAATAAAATCATTTTCTAAAATTCATCGTCTGAAAATTATATATATTATTTAAAAATATTTTTTGACGATGAATGTTGTCTAAACTTTAAGTTTAGAAGATTTACGGCGTAGTTTTTTTTTTGTTGATCACGAATCACTATACCCAAAGGAGGTTAGGCATCGTAACCCAGTAGGAATTGGCACCAATCGGCCATTACGATAACCGAACGCGCGTACACGTTTACAACTACACTGGAAGTGCGCCATTTCCCTTTGAGGTTAATCACTATGGGTGGCAAACCTCACTTGCGGCTTGTTAATGGTTACTTACAATGTACACGGACGAAAGTGTCACCAGGTAGCCGATTGGGATGGAAGGTCGGTTTTACTTGAAGCCGAATCAACTAATTTGACAGTTAACGACACAACCCAGTTGAAGGTGATTATGATTTGTACCTTCGGAAAAATATTTAAAAGAATAGAAACATATTTTTTTGGCTTGGTGGTTACAGATTTCTTGGCAATCAATCTGTCACAGTTTATGCAATTGAAAAAAGACGACAGTATAATGTGATTATTTTTAGTCGTGCAGTTTGATTATTTTTAGTCGTTATTGTTCACTTGAAGACTGTAGTTTTTAAAAAGTTTAATGAGCTCTACATAATCATAAAGTGAAGCCGAAGAGTCTGGAATGGCCGGAAACGGCCTAAGGCAGCCAGAGTCGTAGGTACACCACAGTCGGACTCTATTAGCTGATGTGTTTCTAATACGCACCCAAATGACGAAATTATGATGAAGTGAAAACGAC
Source organism: Cyclargus thomasi (assembly GCA_026546445.1). Lineage (NCBI taxonomy): Eukaryota > Metazoa > Arthropoda > Insecta > Lepidoptera > Lycaenidae > Cyclargus > Cyclargus thomasi. The sequence goes on along the minus strand of JAOTAV010002890.1, from coordinate 18,522 downwards.
CTGATGATTATGTTAATGATCTCGGTTTTATCGACGGCAAATATAGAATTAATGACTTTTGAGAATCAGACTGCGTTTGACACGAGCTGACATGTGAGGTGAAAGTTTGCTGGCTAGATTCCTACGTCTAGGTCTTTAGGCGTACTATAACTTAGGTTAGTTTTGAGCACTTCGCTTTCCAGAGCGGGCCGCATTTTACACACGTTTTCAAATGCCGATACAATGGCAAATCTTTGCCAACGTAATTTCTGGTGAACTAAATGACTGTGCCTGGTTCTGAAGCTCATTGACAAATCTATTCACTTTCTTTTTTATCGTTAATATTCTCATCTTTGTCCGGTTATACGAATGGGTGTCCGAACGCAACGGCGGCACATATTTAAAACTTTTACAATTTTTTTTACTCGAAATAAAAGATCTATACTTTTTACGAGCGTAGGGTACTTTAAATCAACGGGGTTACTTGGGGTGTGTTGGGTACGCGCCGTACGCGCATTAGATATTGTGTGATTTAGTGGGTATTAGCTATAGATATATTGTGCATCGCGATCGCTCCGTGCGAATGCATACAGTTTAATAAATCAGTCTATTAACCGCCGCCCTTGTTTCACTACGTATCTAACTGGGTGGTGGTGTGGCGCCACTGCACCGATGCTGCTGCGCATCGCGGCCCATTGTGGTGTGGTCTTTTCTAGGCCGCTCCTCGGGTGATCTTAAAGTTTGCGATGTCTTGGCAAAATTTAACTGCTGGTAGAGTTTCGTAGGGTTGATCGTGTCCGGAACTTTGCTCAAGATTAAAGTGGCCATGGCCTACTAGGGCATACTTAAAAATCCTGGCCTGTTTGTTTGCCTACTTGGCATGTGCTTCCTATAGTTCCGAGACGTTACCTAGTAGTCGTTGGATTGTAGATCAATTGTCTGGGCTTATGCAACACTGGCGTTTGCACATGAACGGCTGCTTACGTCACGAGCCATCAAGCTAGCAATTGATGTATTTCAATTTGCACAACCAATAACATCCAACCGCAAAATATCGGTTGTGATTTATTGAGGAATTGCCCAAGCGTTCGTGGATACGTAATAGTTTGGGAATAGTTTCGACAAATGTTAACGGGCCAAATTTCTCTAGGATGGTATAGCCTTTTCGCTCAAGATTGGCGTTATGGTTCATTAACCCTTTGTCAAATTTCTATACAAACCGCGATTTTCAACAACAAAATGACAACACAATACTATGTTTACAATCGCGTTTTTGTATGGAAATGACATTTTTTACAGAGTGTATATGTGTAATGAACCATACCGCCAATCTTGAGCGAATGCATAATAATCGTTACTCGCTAGCGTTACCTACTCGTTTTAATTAGTAAAAAGACTAGTGGAAAGCGTTCCAAAATCCTTTTTACGCGTGTGCTGAGTGTGGCGAAACCGTTTATTATTCATGATATTTTGGTCCATCTTCAAATGAAGGTATAGGTGGGGATTTGGAAGAAAAAAACATAATCCTATCGAGTTTGGGTTCGTTCGATTCACCTTGATGAGTACTTTGAAGGATTTAAAACCACTACTTTATTTACTAGCTTTTGCCCGTGGCATCGTTCGCGTGAAAAATGTAGGGCCCAAGTAAAAATCAAGTAGATTGGTTCTTTCGTTAGGGCGTAGAAAAAGACTAACAAACACATGATTTTAAAAATATTAATGTTCGTACAGGAGGACGAGTACGAGGCTCGCGTCGGCGCTCGATTCCCGATCAAGTGGACGGCGCCCGAGGCAGCCAACTATAGCAAGTTCTCTATCAAATCTGACGTGTGGTCGTTCGGTATATTGCTGACCGAACTCGTCACATACGGCCGAATACCTTATCCAGGTGGGTTTAATCTTATGTTTCTGTATAATGGCTGTAAAATCCGAATACACTGGCTCACTAAACACACCCGGCCACTATACAATGCATGTCTATCCTCGTCAAGGCACAGCCGCCATTTTGACAGAGAGACTACTGGTTGTTAGACTATGGCCGTGTTTGCTAGCGTATTTGCACGTGTGCATCCGCGCTCAAAATCTCTTCTACGCATGCGCTGTCATGACAACGACACAAAAAATTGTAGTCTGCGCAGTATACAATTTCACAGCGCATGCGTCAAAAACGCTACCGAACACGGCCATAGTTTTGGTGTATCTATGCTACTCATACACTATAATGGCGATAGTGATATATGAAGGAACTGCACTCGCCTATGGACTTGTGACATCCGAAACGTGCAACTGCGTTCCCAGCCTTTTAATAAAGGTAAAGGCAACTAGGAAAGGAAATAAAGTGTTTCGTCGAGTACGCTCACTGGACGAAACACAGCGCACTGCTGTTTAATACCGGTTTTCTGTCGGCCCTAGTATTTCTCCGTTCGAGCCGGCCTATTTGCGTCGAAGGAGATTTCTCACACGGCAATGAGTGTCCGTTTTATTTATTTTAACAGTTTAATGCACACAAGGTAATTAACAAATACGAAATATTAATATAAAAGAAAAATGACATAACAGGTATTTCTAGTTTCTAAAAGAAATTTCTTCCAGCAGCCCTAGGTAGAGAAAATTTATTACAAATGTATGTGCACAGATAAACAGATGTAACAAAAATGATAATATAAATTTATACATATTAAAATCGCTTACATATGTACTTAAGAACATAAAATGTTTTATTGGTACACACCTGTACCTCTACAAGCACCTTTTCGAGTACGAACCAAAGGTGTACCCTTAAGTCCACTGACGCTCGAGGCGCTTTTGTTATCCAATTTGTATTAACACTATTGAATTTCCCAGGCATGTCGAACGCAGAAGTCCTACACCAGGTGGAGCACGGATACCGTATGCCGTGCCCGCCTAACTGTCCCCCGCCCCTGTACGAGATAATGCTCGAGTGTTGGAACAAGGACCCCCTGAAGCGACCCACCTTCGAGACCCTCCAGTGGAAGCTGGAGGACTTCTTCACGATGGACAACTCGGAGTACAAGGAGGCGTCCGCCTACTGAGCCCGGCCCTCCCTGCCGGCCCACCGACACGCACACGCGATACACGTTAGTGTTATGTTAATGTTTATTTAGAAAGTTATGTTACGTTTTGACGACCTTTGTGGCGCAGTGGTTGAGCACATTGGTAGTTTACGCCGGGGGTCGCGGGTTCGAATCCCGCCGACGGAACGAAAGTTTTTTTTAAAGTTCCTGGGTCGTGGATGTGTTTAATATTTGTACCATATAATAAAAATCTTTAGTGTGTATATAGTCTAAAAGTACATATTAGATATATATTTCCGTTGTCTGGTACCCGTAACACAAGTCCTTCAGGTACTTACTACAGGGCCAGACTGACGTGGTGTGAGCGTCCATATATGTTGTTGTTGTGTGTTTAGACTATGACTATACACAGTACATTGTTTTTGTATGAGCACTGGCTGCAAGCGCGTGTCCGCACTGCAATTTTTATACGCGCGTTGTTTTTCCGCTGATAAGTACTGTATGACTTCCGTATAAGTAGCCTATCCGCAACTTATCTAACAGATACTGAATCTTTCAAACTAATTTTAGATTGCCTATCCGATACTTATAAGGAAGAGATGCAACAGGCTCTTATTTTCGATTTTTGTTTCTATCTTTCGCATACAATAAGTCTGGCTACTATAAGTTGAACCTAGCATTTATTTTTACTAGCAACATTATTCCGATGTAGTCTTTTGTTTGCAGTTTAAAGTTAGACTACATTTGGTTTTTTTATTTTAATACTTGATCATGAGTATAATTACGTTGATGATCTTTTGATATTTTATACAACACCTGACATGCTATTCATGTTGATAAATGATATATTTATAAAAAATGTATAAAAACCATACAATAAGATATGAGAAAGGATATTGTCCCTTCATCGAGTAATATGAGTCTGATTTTGATTTTAGCAAATAAATTATACTTCGAAATACATGCATTATATTTTATTTATAATAAACAACACTTTGTCCTATAAATCTTAATTTAATTTACTTTTTACAAAAACTTGTATTGAAATACTCGTGTTTATTTCTCATGATCTGATAAATGATCAAAATCTTTTTAGCTACTGCAATTGTGTGATACCATCTAAAGATTTTTTAATTTAGAAGGTTTTTTCTAAGTTCCCCTTATGATAGCCAAGACTGTAGTTTCAAAGAGCTAATCCACCGGTAACTAAATAAATGAAATAATAAATATTGTATTCGCTTCCAGAATCCGGGGCTGTACCACATGCCGGAGTTGCATTTGTTACACGGCAGCGCTTCGATGCAGCACCTCGCGCCGCATGCGCCGCACACACACCACGCGCCGCGACGCGCGTGCCCACACCACGCGCGCACCATACACCGCGCGCGGTAGACGCGCACGCACGCACGCACGTCACTCGTACGCACGCAACAGTCGCAGCATAATATGAATATATAAATGACGACATAAGTGGAAGATCAGTTACAGGACTTGTTAAATTTATAAGGGTAAGAGTCTGTTCCACCGCTTCCTGATGAGTGTCAGATAGGCTATCCACAATTTTTGTTGACAACTTATGTATGGAGAATCTATCAAAAAAGTTGCGGTTAGCCTATCTGAGATTTAGCAGGAAGCGGTGAAACAGGAATAATGGTCAAAATTAGTAAATACTCAGACGTTGTAAAAGGCTTCATGCACTCATGTCTTCAAATATATTCGTGTTGTGATAACGGCGCGTTACGCAGCGCACGCCCCACCCAAACCACGCCCACGCGCTTTAAACGCGCACATACATACACACACGTCGCTTGTACGCGCTCTAACAACACCGATGAATTATTCTTTACACGCACACATAGTTGCGCGTCAATGTGTTTGTCTTAAGGTAGGCGCAGACTTGTATCGCACTGCATTTAACGCTTTTTAAGTTTGCGATTTTAATGGTAATATAGAAAAAGTCTGCAACGAGTGCGATGGCTGCGTTTACCTTAAACGTCTGCAGTCGATGAGGTTTTTCTGATTTTGTATCAATACGTAACGGAATTGCGAGGTGCGAGCGACTCGGCCTTTACGTAAATTTAGATCAGTGCTCCTCCCAAATAACTTTGACGAAAATGTTTTTTTTATTTAATAATACGGTAATAACTTTGCTGGGTGCGTGTCAAAATACGGCGGACAAAACGTAGTGATTTGGCATGTCAAGGTGACAATTTGTATGCTACCGACCGCAGAGAGCCCTTTTTGCCACCGTGTGCGCTGTGCACACCTAGATAGCACCTGGGGAATACTATCTCTATCTTTACGTATCGGCCTAATATTTCTCATTCATATACGTACACGACAAAAACGGCTTGCGAAAATTCTCGTATGAAACGTCTAAGCCCAATATTGATATAGTACTTTAAGTTTCCATTCCACAATACGGCTTAAATATATACCACTAAAGCGAGTTATTTCTTGTTTAGAATGTAGTAGATTTGATACTGAAAACAAATTTACATGCTTTGTATTTAAATAATTGTATATGTTAGTGCTGGCGCTAATTTAAATAACTTTGCCTTTGGGTTCTCATTTTATTTAGCTAATCATTCACCTTAGATCTTTCTAGAAACATTCTCTTTTGACCATCAAAATTTCTATCCTTAAACTTTCGTGTTTTTGCGTTAGGAAATTGTCTACAAAACTTGACTTAAAACCGGAGACGCGTAAAATACTAATAATAAATTATCTCATGACCTAAAAGGGTACTCACCAAGTTTTATAAAAATAACTACTATAGACTATACATGTTCGAATTTGACTCTTCCTAAATTTATATTAGTATGTACTTGTAAGTCACTAAATAAATTTGAGTCTTAGCTTTTTTACTTATGAAATTATCTAGTATAAAAATAATAACTCATTTATTTAGTAACTTAAAATCTAATTGAGTATGACGTTTAATGATTGTAACAAAAACAAATGATCGTACCACAATAGGTATAAAACACCCATTGGAGAGATGTATCAGTTTTGTACTAGAATTTTTAAAGAACTGCTAAACGCGCGTTTAAATCTGTTGTGGTAAGACCGAATATGTTTAAGCAAAAAAAATGTATTCGAACACAGAGTTTTGCCGAATCTATGTTATGACCGTTGTAATAATATAGATATTACTAGAAATACGAATGTTAACCGTGTATTATGGTTATTAACTGTTTGTTATAATAATATTTAATATTTAGATATACTGTGCATTTTAATATTCCCAAGTTGTATTACAATTTTCCTGTTTATGGGAAATACGTTATAATATTATTATCAAGATAAACGCAATAAAAGAGACAAAAAATCAGCACTCATAAAAAAATATATATACGGTCTAAGACTCAACTGGGGCCATTGTGGGTTAAGCCTGAATGTAAACAAAATAAAATGGTTATTTTGCTTTATCGTTGATAATAATAAAGTGCTTGGGTAATCACAAATCAAAGGACATTGAATGGTTAGCTTTTGCGACCAAATGCACTGCCGTTTATGCAATTACTCTTCGGTCGACAAGTTTAGAGTACGATAGAATAACTGATTTTTCTCTATTTAGAATCTATAGACAGGAAATACTGACTAGAGTGTTGTGGGGCTGGCATAATTGGATCAACTTTGGTGAAAATTTTGCGTTCAAAATACTCCTTTTTTAAGTTAAATTTAAATTATACCTTGCGACTAGCATGACGGTTTTGGCCATAAGCTTACTTTAATTTTATCGTACGAACGAATACAGAAAAATAATCTATTGGAAGACCTTTATACTAATATTTGAAACATTAATAAAAAGAGGTTTCAGTATACCCCCTTGTGTGACACCGAATTCAATAGTGCTAGCCTGACATTCGATGCTACCGTTGAATATTTTATATGAAGATTTGTATGTGATGTTCGTTTTGCTATTTACGTATTGGAACAGCTTTGTTTCTCGTTGCGAGTGCGGTGGTGTGTGTGTGCGAGTGTATGTACAGTGTGTACAAAGGCACTAGTGTGTGTCAGGAGGAAATTTAGGTCCGGCAGGGAACGTCGATTGACGATGGATTTATGTTTAGATGTTTACGGATTAGGTATTTTTTCACCTTCGTGAAAACCATGTTTAACCTAGAATATTGGTGATAGATGCCAAATAATCCTATAAAGAACTGAATTTTTATATTATTAAACGTTCTGAGGGTATCTAGAAGTATTTATGGTTGCATATTTGACATAAGTTTATATATTATTTCAACAGATGTTATTTTGACGTATTGTGCCAATATAGATTAAGACGTAAAGATTTTTACACAACATCTATAGTATACATTGGCCTAAGGAAATAGATTTTATATTACAATATAAAACAAATGTTATAATTTGTTAATGCACTAATCTGTGCGATATTTATTGTATTAACAACCCGGTGCCTAGAGTCGTACCCACAAATGTATCTGTAAAATAAATCCTCAGAACTTTTAAGTGAAAAAATATGTATCAATGTAAGGTTTATCAACTTAAAAATTATATTATTATGTCACCAATACAAGAGATAATTTTTGTATTTTACACACTTTATGTAAATAGTATCGAATATTTCACAATAATGGAGTGATGTGTGTATTGCCGACTGGATAAGTTTCACAACCATTCCAATTAGGCCGCAATAATGTACTATAGACAGGTAGCGAGTTAGTTCAATTGAATCGCACAAAAAAATTAGCATAAAATTGTGCCTCAAAATTTTACACGTACTGATTATGACTTGATGGGTAGAGAAGCGAAAAGTTTATGTCCACTTCCTGGCGCAGTTGCGTCGCACAAAGCGAATAGTTTTTCAATTCTAAAATCCATTCTTTTAAGTATTAATGATTTTAATTTCAGCTGATTATCTTTTGTATTATTTTGATAATTGATTAAGTGTATTATTTATAGCTGTAAATCTGCTTCGCTTTGCTTCGTCGCGATCTACGTGTAAGGCAATAACGCGTTAAGTTAGCCAATGTTAAGTTACGCCATCACAATTAATGTAACGATGGGTCGATGAGGGTAGTCGTAAGCCTGTTAGTTGATCGACTGATGTTAGTCGAGCTACTCGAGTTAGTCTTATTACCTCCGAGTATCGATTAATAATTTAAGTTGCTGATGTTACACAACTACCGTTCCCCACATTCTCTTCCTTTGATGACACAACGGTCGTCAGTGTAACATCAGCTGTATGGTTATGATTATTATATTTCACTTATTTGTAAAGATTTTTTTAACAATAAATATAAATGTGGAATACCTATGTGTTTTATTCAAATCATAGCATTCAACTTGTAGCAAATGTTTCTCAGTCTTCTTTTATGATCCTCGGTTAGAGTTTCTTTTTCTGGAACTAGTTGTAATAATTTCTTTTCTAGAGAAGATACTGCTTCCTCTATTACACTTAATTCAGTTTTAGCTTTTTTAGGTACTGGTTCCTCCATTAAATCTGATATATTCTGATTAGCTTCGTCTCTTTGAGAACGAACGATTTCTACATTTTCATCATCACATACATGTTTAAAAGCGTATTTAAAACTAAAATCGTTCATACCTTTAGTTCTATCGAGGGTAACTTTAAAAGCTTCAAAATCGTCGCAAACTTCTTTCAGAACACTTTCTTTTTTAAGATGGTCTGAAACGAACTTGCTCAAAGTCGGTTTCGATATTGCAATTGTGAATAGGGATCGCAGAGTATCTTTATTGGCTCTCAAAAGTAACTCGTCCAAATTATCTTCAAATTCTTCAACATAGCAGAACATTTTAAGGGTCATTAACAATTCGCAGTATAGCTCAAATAATATCAATGTAACTTGAATATTTTTGACTCCCATTAGCTTAGACACAATGTGCTCGATCTGAAAAAAACAATTGTTTTATATATATACCGACTTCTAAGTTGTATTCGTTTGGTCTTTTCTATCGCGCAAACTCTTCATTGCGCATGTTAAAATCACGTCAGACTACAAAAACGCAACGTGCAGTGTCGAAATCAATGTCAAAATATATACAAGTTCTGTGACTGCCATAACACATAATGTTGACATGCGTAATGAAGGATTTGCGCGATAAAAAAAAATTAAACGAATACAACTCTTTTTTTCTAGTCTCATATGAAAAACATTCAAACTACAACGTTATTTCTTGAAAGGTTTCCGCCAGAAAAGCTTTTGTCAGTGTTCCGGGCCCGAAAAAAATAGGGAACCCCTAATCCCTATACTGTTAACTGGCCGAGAGATTGTTACATATAAGATATTTTATTTTTCTCAGAAGTTACCTTTTCTATACTCATGCCTTCGAAATGATTTATAAAGTTACAAGTGCAGTTTGAAAGGGCTTCCAAATAATTGAAGAATACAATGTTGTTATTGAAGCAATTTTGAATGATGGCGGCACTACTAGGACAACATTTTAACCAACAGCTGACTAAAACTTTCTCGATATCATTCAAATCACGTTTGTTAGTAGTACAGTTGGCTAGCAATTGGATGTTTTGTATCTGAAAGTAAATATAAGTATTGTAAATACGGAGGGTATATGAGTATAAAATAATGATAATTTAATGCAAATTATTATCATATTTGACAAAAATAAATATATAAAATCACTCAATTCTCTGATTGCTGTCGGGAAAGTAAGATGTTTGCGATTATAGTTTTCTACCTATCTCTTTCTCTCAAAACGAAATATATATAGCTTTGTATGCAGTGCAAACTTCAATTACTTTCATGCACTTACCGCAACATTCAAATCCCTAACACTCAATGATTTCAGATTAAGAAAATCTTGTAAGCATGTTATACATCGTTGTGTTACAATATTTTCCGCTGTAAGACGTATATTATCGGGCAAATGTACCATCATTACTACCCAAACTGAACTATATTTTATATCTTGAATGTTACACTGCCTGTAGATCAATATCTTTTCATCATACGGCAAATTCTTAAACATTTTCTCTATAGTGTAGAGTATGTACTGTTTTTGTGGTAGTATTTGAAACATTTTGTTCGTTTCTAGCTTCTGATAGTTTCTTATTAAGCCAGATAATGTGTTAAGTTGTAGTTGAGTGCTGTTTCTGAAAAGAAGCCAATAAGTCCATATAAGTCGGTTAAAAAACGGCAAAGCGCCCTTTTTTAGCTGGCTTCTACTAAATTTTAAATTTGCAAGCCACTAAATGTGGAGCCGTACAAAAAGGTTGAATAAAACCTGCATAATATCACCCACAAATCTGATGCAAACATTGCGTTGTTGTAATCAATACTCAATAATGTTTGAAACAGCATTTGTTCCAATCCTGTATACTCCTCTTGAGAAAATGATCCAGCAAATGCCACAGCATGAATGATTAAATACTGATACAGTTCATAATATTCGTTGTTGAGTTTCAATTTTGTTGACTCTGTAAATAAACTTTGACCTGTAAAAAAATAACATTGTAATAACAATGGTGAGAAGTGATTTAAATGTAAATTTGTAACATAAAGATATTGGACAGGGTTGAGCGACTTTAAAAAATAAACCCGGCCAAATGCAAGTTGGAAATAATCTGAGAAAATTAGATTTATCTAGTGTCTTCCTGGAGTCGAAGTCTTAGTGATTGGGTTTCGTTTTTACCCTTTGGGTGCAGAATCCTGTCAAGTCACAAAATTTGTGAAATCTTGGTTTCTTTACTTTTTCTATTAAGCTTGCAAAAATTTTAAAAAACTCACATTCGGGTAATAGTAGAAATATTTGTTTAATCAGTCTCCCCTTATTTTCTATTGTTTGATGAGTATTCTGAATGATTTGTCGCATTATTATTGCTAATAATATAATGTACAATTCATTTTTGGCGTGCACAGGCAATGTATAAACATACTGAAAAAAAAAAATGAATAAGTTTCTTGAACAAAGAGTCCAAGGAATTTTTAAATTACATAATAATAATTTTATGTGCTATAGCAGATGGGGTACCCAAATATTATTATTAAGAATGTAGCAAATTAACTTACATCAAGAAGTTCTTGGCATAAAATTTCCTTTACTAAATTATCTACTGCTGCTATAACAAGACTCTCTATTAGATTAAAATGTTCCGCTGCTTTGGCATTAAATAACTCGTCTTTGAATCTGAAACAAAATATATAAATTGGTTTAAATCTAAAACACACACACAAATTTCAGGATTTTAGACCCCACCCACCCCATGAGTAACAGTTAACCCCATCCCCTCCATTTACATGCGACGTACCATGGTAAAAAAAATTTAAAAGAGCTAGTTGAGGGACCTACGTCATTTGGTGGGAATATTTCAATTCCATGTGAGTTGGGATCTGTCGGCTGAGTTTGACATACCCCAACTAAATATCTTAAATCCACAATCTGTATCTGTTTCAACTTCTCTGATTTTATTTTATGCATTGTCGCATACTTGCAGAGATAGAATAAGCTATTTTTCACTACAGCTAGTGCCTGAGATGTTTATCATGGTTTACAGGGGAAAATATTTTTCCCCAGTAAGAAGTAGCCTATATGTTATTCAAAGGTATCAGCCAACTCGGCACCTTGCGGTTTAAAGTTCAGACTAAAGCATCATTCATCATATAAAAGGTTTTACTTACTGATAAACAAATAGAGCCAGATCTAGAATATGGTCATTTTTGTAACTCAAATTCTTGAATATACTGGCTAGTTTAAACAAAATTTTGATAACAAATGCTGTAATTTTTAGAGATCTTACAATAACTTTGTCATCTTCCATTAGCTGAAACAAGAATATATATCGTACTAAAAACAAAAAAAAAATGAATGCAATACATTTTTTATACTTTTAGTAATAGAGATTTTAACTTTAAAATGTTAAATCATTACTCAAACTAATACTAGTTTAATTTTGACTTTGCAATGTCTATAGGTACCTATATCAAAGTAATCTGAAAGGACTATTAATTTTTTTGAGGGATAATATATTTATTGTGTATTTTAGCCTAAACCTGAAAACTTAATTAAGAATTAGATTTGTCTCAGTTTTGAGTGTTATATATAGTTACATTTAGCTCTTTCTTTGTTTCTATAATATAATTATAATTACTATAGCATCCATACCTCAAAGTTCATATTGTTTTTCACAGTAGCAACTACATTTTTAGCACATTTATTGAAAATATCAGTTGTTTGTAAATATTTAGCATATTTTTCACAGATAGTGGTGTATGCTTTCCAGTGCTCTGCCATTGTTTTTACATCTAGTACTTGTGCCACATCACAGATGTTTAAGTTTATTTCTAAGCCTGAAACATAATTGCAGAATTTTGTCTATACTACACATAAATAATTCAGACATGGTTTTAGAAATAAATATTGCTGTAACTTTCTGAAACTGCTATAAAAGCCTAACATGGTAACAGATAGCAGGATAGAACAACGTAGCTGAAGTAGCGATGTCGTACCCGCGGCTCCGTCATCATCAGAGAGAAGTTGCACCGCCAAGTTTTAGTTAATAGGGCTGTGGTCGAAGGACTAGCTTGACGACCGCAGCGAGTCCTACCTTTCCGCGGCAGGATTCCCTGGCCTCCGCGTATAAATGCATTTTTTGGCGTAAAAAAAAAGGATAGAACTAGGTACATGGAAAGAATTGAAGAAGGCCATCACCTGTTAATTTCGGGTTCCTGTTGTGTAAAAACGATATTGTTCGCGCAAATTTAATAACTATTTTTAATCTATAATTTATTTGTAAAAAATACAGTATACCTTTTGTTTAACTATTCTCAAAAAATATTGTGCAACTTGTAAGAAACAAGAAATAAAAGGCTTTATTTATTTTTATTTATTTTATAACATGGAAGCCATGCTTAAATGCACATTTTCAAGTACTCAAAGAAAGTATTTTGAAAGTTTTAAATATATAAAAAAGTTTTAAATTTATTTAAAAAGTAAAAAAATTATGAAAATGTAAAAAATTATAAAACAAAGTCATAAAATAAAAATTTGTTCGTGAGAATCGAACTATAGCCTCTTCGAACTTAAGCAAGAATCCTGCTTACTTAGCCACGCCGCTGATGACGAATTTTTTCTCTTTGGGTATGGAACCCTAAAAACTAACACAGCACCCCAATCACTTTCTAAGTTAGTTAATAAAATAAAGAGTAGTTTAAACATACTTGCCAATAGAACAGCTTGTTCATCCTCTACATCCAAATCTATTACATAACACTTTTCCAACATCATTAAATATATTAACTGCAATTCATGACATGAGCGAAACAAGTCTTTTAGTTGATTTTCCAAACTCCTTAGATAGTTGCCATACAATTGTTCACTGGAAATGTAAATATAATTAATATTAGTTATTGATCAAGATTGTGATATGAGAGCTGGTAGACATTTTTGGGTTTTCTCTCAACAACCAGGTCTGCAGGTCTTGGGTGTAATAAGATAAATACTTACTAAAAAATTCTACCAGCTCTTGGAATGTATAAGCAAAAGTGAGAGAGACTGAAAGAGAACAACATACTATCTTTCTGTCTGCAACCTCAACTTTCTGAGTCACTGATGTTATCTAGCCATCACTAGAGTACTATTAACAAAAAAACGTATTTGGGCTGAATACTTAACAAAAGAACTTTATTTAAGTTAATTCCTTATTATAATCTTTTTACCAAGCAGTCAGAGAGAAGTTTTTAAGATTAACTTAGTATTGCAATTTAGTACCATACTAAACTACAAAATTACTTTAAAATTATGAAGAGAAGCAATATTTTAGTAAAGTATTAAATTTAATATAATTTAAGATAACTTGCCTTTTTTTACAGTGATTGAACACTGTATAAATGATATTGCCAGTGGTTGTTGGAAATGTTTTATTACTGCTACATGTGAAAGAATGTTTCTCCAAGTTTTTCAAGTGCCTGGCCAACATTTTTAAAACAGTTATTGCATTTTCTAACAGAGCAGCAAGTTTTTCTTTTTCAGTAAGTTTCTCCTTTAGATCAATTATAATGTCAAATGTCTGTAAAATATTAAAAACTAGACTTCCTCAATTTTGCACAAAATTCTTTCCTTCCTCCAGCATTGCATTGCATAGTGTACTACATAGTGTACTTTACACTATGCAGTACATAAAGCAATGGAATTTTGGAGGAAGGAAAGAATAATTTGAAAAATATTTATGAAACAAGACTTCTAACTAACCTGAGTTAAGCATTCTTCGCAATCCTTTAATATTTTTGCTAAATTTTCAGACATATTTTCAGTTACCAAGTTAAAAGTATCTTTAAGCTCCGATATGAATTCCTCATAGCATAGGGTGTCTATCTGGTTTCATTATAAGAAAAAAATATTAACACTAGATGTATTTTTTCTTAAGCACAACTACAAAACTTACAAATCAAGCAATAGTTCATGTTATGTCAACTTTCAAATATGTTTGAAATATATTTTTGTTTACAGATTTATCTTAATTTTATGAAAAGGATACAACGCCGTCCACTTCTGAAAAAGTCGTAGAAAATTGAGAACTATCCATCTTAATTGTTTTGAATTTAGTGTTTATGTCGTTAAAATCTAAATAATTTCGTACTTGTTATTAAGTTATTTAAATGTGTATGTATTTAGAATTTAAATATAAAACCTAATTATGAGTTTTTTGTTTAAAACAATAATATCAAAATAAGTGCGGCAAACTTTTATACTGTTTTATACCATCGATCCTACTTCTTCTACTTTTCTCTTTTCTTTTTATGGCGCTACGGCTATATAACCATGACCAATGTCAAGTAAAGACGGAAAATCAATTTTCTTGGCCCAATTATATTAGCAACGTTACAATATTTTGTCAAGTCTAAAATCCAGTCAAAGTCAAGATAAATCGTCAGTGTAGTCAAAGCGTCAAATCAGTCGATTTAGTAAAGTGGTAGACGCTTTACTAAAACTTCTAATATAGTTTTGGAGGGACACATAAAATAGCACGCTCCTTAATCACTTGCCCACACTTGTACATGAGGACGAATATTTAATGGTTGATATACTACCACTATAGCGCACTAAGCCCGAAACAGCACAAATTTAACGAAGAAATAGAAAAACACAAAATCACTTTTTCACGTCCCGCCAAAACTCTTTTACTTTTATTTTATTAATTTATTTATATAGCGCTTCGGCTATAACCATCAAACCATGGCCTGTAGGCAGTAAAGGCGAAAAACCAATTTTCTAGTCCAATAATTTTTAGCAACGTTACATAAATTTCGTCAAGTCTAAAGTCTAGCCAGAGTGAAGATAAATCGTCAATACAGTCAGAGTCAAGTCAGTCGATTTAGTAAAGTGGTAAAAGCTTTAAACACAAAATAACACGTTTCTTGAAGTGGTATCACTTGTCCACGAAAAATTTCACGAATAATATTAGTGTGATAAATTACTCTTAATATTAGTAAAAAATTGTACTATTAAATAAAAAAGCCTGATTAAGGGGGCGGTGATATCATCCTATGGGGCTGCAAAATCCTGGGCGACGACTTTTGGAGTCAATGATTTGAATCTCAGTAAATTTTTGCTTGTATTGATCAGTCTGCTCTGGTTACAACACACATGCACCCAAAATAACTTTAAGTAATTATTCATCCTGATAAAGTAAGCTGTGAAACTGTGAACTGGATTCAGCCCAATAGTAGGGCTCGCCTAGAAACTTTTTTAAATCAACTTATTTATTATACGATTCATCCTAGCTGAAAGGTTTGGTCAGAAAAAGGCCGAACTTGTTTCGGATACGAATATTTTTTTGTTTTATTTGGCCCAAATCGAAACCGAAATTTCAGTCTACTTAATCTGTGGCCTTAAAAAACACTCAGCTGACAAATGACAAATGTCATTAATTGTCAATTACACGTGTTTTTCTAGCACGTTTTGTTTAGTTCGCCGGTTTCTGGCAATGTTATTTCAAAATAAATTTATATTTTATATTGCAGGCATAATTTAAAGAAATGGCTGCAAATTTTCTTAACGCTCTTAAGCACATACAATCAGAAACAAAGAATTCTGATTTAAAAAAAACATGTCAACAGCTCTCTGTAAGTAAACATAACATTTTCGTACACAGTTTAGCCACCAATTTCTTTGTCGCAATTATATAATATCAGCTATAATGATTTATGGTACATTTCAGGATGGCATACGGAAGAATGCCGTAAAAATAGAGGCTGCGATTCAACGGTTATCAGAATTTCTTCTTGACTTTGAAGTTGCCTTGCTTTTCAGAAATTATTTATCCAACATTCTGCTGGCTCTCGTTATACATAAAATACCCCTGAAACCAGTATTCTCTAATAAGGAATACGATCTGTGCTCAGACTTGGAAAAAACAAAACATTTGGAATATTCAGTTGTATTTGGACTTCTAAGTGATCACCCTGATATAACACAGTAAGTTACCTTGCTATAGTACTAAATACTAGATTTAATATAATAATAAAAATATCTATGGACGCATCACATCACGTCAGTCTGGTCCCATGTAAGTACCTGAAGGACTTGTGTTACGGTTACCAGACAATGGAAATATATTTTAATACTTGTATACTATACACAAATTTAAGATTTTTATTATAATATGATATACATATTTAATAGTTAATACACATACAAGACCTAGAAATATTGAAAAACTTTTTGTTCCGACTAGTAGGCTTACTATGGCCAATATTAGCAGTAGGCTTACTATGGTCATAGTTTAAATATATTAAAATAATAATAGTTTGTCTTTTTACACAAGAAAGATATCCTTTCTATAGATGCCATGTTAAGTGTAAACTAAAGACTATTACACACTCTGTCACCTTCCTATTATGAAAATTAAGTAGAAAATGTTTTTTTTTTAAATTCCAGATATGCACTTAAATATTTCCAAATCAATGCTGTTCCACCTTTTGATGTGTTTATCCATCACGAAGACTCATACAATGTGGCCCCCAAGAAGAGGAGGCTTCTGGATTGCCGGCAGAAGATAAGTGACCACCATATGGTCTCCTGTTGCCATTCTCTGCTAACTAAACTACCAAAAGAACTGTCTACCAAATGGGACTGGACCAATTTTGTGATCAATTTTAGCCAACATGAAAATCCACAGATAAGATGGTATTGTTTTCACGAATATTTTGTTGTTAAAAAAATTATAACTTTTCTAAAGAAGAGTAACTTTTGGTGCAGCAGCTTTTACAGTAAATTATTATATTTGCCTATGTCACTTGACTCCTGCTAAACAACTGGATTAATTATGATAATTTCTTTCATCGGGTTGGGTTTACTAGTTGTATAATAAACATGTGGTTATTCTGTATTATTAGAGTTTCCATAGCCTAGAGGGTTAGACCTTTTGTTTGCTCTCGAGAGGGTGCAGGTTCAAACCCCGGTAGGGACATGTACCAAGGAGAAATTTTTCGATCTCATGTACTTTACAAATGTTCATCGTCATAGAAGAGCCATTCTTCGGCAAGAAATGACCGGTTTGACTAGAGTGATACCACGGCCTCACAGAAAACTGGTGTGAAATGCCATTATGCTGTGTTTCGTTCAGCAAGTAATTTTATTGGTGGCCCAACTTCCCTAATCACCCTATTCCTATTCCCTCATAAGGAACCATCCATTATTCACGTGAGTAACAAAAGGGGGGGGAAGGTTGTCTAAAAAATCACGAAATGTTACAGTGAGGAGGAGTGGGGGGGGGTTATAGTTAAATATGACATGGATAATTTTTTTCGGGATATTAATTATTAGCCTGATACAGCATTAAAATTTCTTTAATTCAGGGTGGACCAAGCAACATCATATGCAGAGTTGCATTATTAGAGTTATTTTAGTACTGTATTATTTACAGCCATTTTAAGAGATGTGTATCTTCCATTCATTGCTGGGATTGATTTGTATTGCCACATCATATTATAATCCAAATATTGGTTTTATTTACAGGATGGTCAAAGAGTGCATAGTAATATTAACAAACATGACAGAGGCACAAGCAAAACAGCTTGCTACAAATCTAAGCATACCTGATTATACTCCTCACATTCCACAACATGTGCCAAAATTCAATAATCATGATAATGATGATTTGAGCCAACATATCACTAATGTAGTTAACATTGATGGCATCTTATTACCCATTTATGATGGAAGTAATGTTCAGAGCGGAAACTTGGTACCAGTAAAGTCAACACAGAATAACTTAAGGAGTTTAGCCCTTGCTGTTGCTTCAGGTTAATTTATTCAAATTTTATATATTACAGATTTAACATATAAGCAAATAAGTCTTTTATTGTGATCTTCTCATAATATTTTATTAGATGTGTAATGTGTAGGTATGCTGTATATGAACATAATGAATACATTTTGACATTTCGATTTTTTTTCCTATACATTGTATTACTATGCTATAAATCAGTCTTTCCCAAAGTGGGCGATAACGCCCCCTTGTGGGCGCTGCAGGTCTCAAGGGGGGCGGTAAGAGACCCAG
>JAOTAV010002859.1:0-32673 GCA_026546445.1 Cyclargus thomasi | reverse complement strand
CAGTAGTTTTTACGTGAAAGAGTAACAAACATCCATACATCCATACAAACTTTCGCCTTTATAATAGTAGTAGGATAGTAAAGTATGAGTATATCAAGAGGATTGTGTACCAAACAGCTCTTACCCTCACCTAGAGTAATGATTTTGTAGTATATCGTGGAGCATTGTTCTGAGGCATTTCCACAAGTGGGTGGAAAACTTTATGACCCGTTGTATGGAAACCGTTTGGTACACAATCCTGTTAAGTATATCCACAAAGGTAATCTGTCAGTTTATCCGAACAATCTGTCAGCTATTGTCTATTCGTTCGTGTTTCTCGGTCGCCATGCTAAGGCTGTTGGAGTTTTCACATATGAGACCGTCAAACAATGTCTCAGTCGCTAATGTTAAAGTTGTAAATATTTTCAATTATTAATTTTATTTCATTCTTTTTTTTCCTGCTTTTTCTTCTTTCCGGTACGGCTGTATGGGAAAACAGAATTACAAAACTTTGTTTGACCTGAATATTTAGGTCACTTAAGTAGGCAAAATAAGCTTGGATATGAATGAGAGGCTGAAAATAGCACAAACAACTAAAAATTCAAACTTTACAGGAGAACATAAAAGGAGAAAAAGTTTATAGACCAACTAAAATTGATGAGTGTGGAACTTTTGAAACCGTAAAAATTTCATACAAAATGTTTTTCACCTGTAAAAAAGGATGATGTTCATTACCACGAGGATTTCGGCAAACGAAACAGTTTTCTAATTTCAAACATTGCCATGTTTGGAAATTGCGAAATTGAGAAAAAGTTAAACGTTCCGAAACAGAATGTCAAACTGGCCCGAGACTACAAACAACTAGTGCAAATGACATACAATGGGACATGGGAAAGTACGCTGTTAAGCTGTTTCCTACTAATTACTAGTTTAGTACACGAGTAATATTAGAGCGTTCTAGTAAGTGCAAACGGATTCTGAATTTCCAAACGCTACATCTCTATGTTCGATAGTGTTACCCTCAAAAATATACTTAAACGCAAATGTTAACTGTTTTATTACTATAGATGATAGTCTCAATCCTGTACAGGATCCGTACATCTCCTTTCAGATAGGTAAGGGTTAGGGGTACCGTTTGATACAAGAGCAGCAAATTAGTTCGTTGCAAGAGATCCAATCTTAAATATTTTATATTTATTTGTTGTTTAAGCGGCAACAGAAATACTTAATAATATTCTGTGAAAATTTCAACTCTCTAGCTATTACCGTTCTTGAGATACAGCCTGGAGACAGACATCGAAGTCTTAGTAATACGGTCCCGTTTTTACCCTTTGGGTACGGAACCCTAAAATACTAACCTAACAAAGTGACACGGGACTTAAAATACGTAACGTATTTACGAGTACAGGGGTATTATGTTGTGATTATATTCCAGCGATCACTCATACTAATCTAGACATATAATAAAATAGTCAAATTGGTGTACATTTAATATTTTTACAAAATAATCAATGTGGGTGTTCTAAGGAACAGTAATAGAACACATATCGACAAAAAAAAATGGCTGTTTATCTGTTTGTACGCGCTTATCTTAGGAACTACTCGACGGATTTAAATAAATCTTTTTCTGTTTAATAGCTATTAGGTCTGGGTAACATATTCTTTTATATTCCGATATATATTCTATTTCTAAAAAAATTACGGTTCCCGCGTGATATACAAGTTTTTGAGCAACGAAGTGGCGGACACCAACTAGTAACTAATAAGTACGGAAAAGTCGCGGTCATAGTCACTTGTTTGTTGATAATACTATTTGTTTAACCTACAATAATAGTTTTGTGATTAAGCAGAACATTAATCATTTCCTCTTACGATGATAGAGAGTCAACCACGTATTAATAGTTTTTATGCCCCTTTTATCTACTGCCACTTGGCTCCATGTACAATTCAATATAGTAGAGTAATGTCTAGTTTACACGTATTGAGTATATAAGTAGTTAACTAAATTTTAAGTGACTTTACTTGCTACTTGCTACTAAATTTTGTGTTTACATGCAATTAATAACTTAAAATTTAGTAACCTATTTATCTACTTAATACGTGTTCAAACTAAACTTTATTCCCCACGTCGTGCCAATTAGCAAAGCTGCCTTTAATGTTGTGGTATTTCATAATGGCCAATGAAAAAGGTATATAAACTACTTTTCGTTTGTAATAACTTGTATTAATTGATTTTTAAATAAATGTCTTTTTTTAGTTTAGGCGCAATCCACAAATATAGGTATCATTTATGAGGTGATTCGTGTTGTATTTTGTGAGAAAACTTTCAAGCGTAGTTATTTCGCTTGTTTAAGCTACCTGTAATCATAATTAAGCTTTATTTCAAAAATTTTGTTTGGGTCTTCACAAATATAATTACGGGTGGTCGTGATGCTGGTGGCCCTAAAGGGTTTTGGGTCGATTTAGATTTCAAGCTTCCTGGCATTTTATATAGTTTCTTTACTGTATACAATACTTATATTGTGACATTAATAAAAATATTATATTAATCTAATGATAGTTTATGATACTTTTGCTCTAGGAAAAGTTATAAATAATATCTATGATTGAATGCTACAATGTGTATTGTTTATTAATGAATCAATTGCAACAAATTGCAATAAAATTTTATGTTCTTTACGAGTATAATTTTATTATTTGATAATAACTAATGTTTATTCCGTGAGTGAACGATCTTTACATTAAATTAAATGTAACTTACCCGTTCAAAGGTTAATACAACGTTCAGTGGTCTGTTAAAAGCTTTTTCCTCAAAGGAACATTATCTACTTTATGTTTGTAATATTAGTTCTTGACATATTATATTAGCGGACCCGACAGACGTTGTCCTGCAGGTCCTTTTGTGAATCCAACCACTCTGAAGTCCACTTGAATACCTACACTTTCAACAAAATCTGGACCGATTCCGTTTCGGCAGAGTTTAGTGACAGACACTCGCACACAAGAAATATATATTAAGAAATATACCTATAGCAATTTTTAACCCCTAAATGGATTTTGATGAAATTCGGTATACAGATAGAGTGTTAGCCATCTTAGATACTACTTTTCATTGCTTGCTCCCATAGGATAACGTTGTAATCTTGATATAAAATGTCCTAATTTCGGGCGGGTATAACCGTAGCTAAAAGTATCGAGCCTTGAGCGACCCGGGGATGGACGAAGGTTCTCCTACGTCAGAGTTGGGTGAGTCTTAAGGGAGCAGGGCGCCGCCCACACAAACAAACTTGTAATTGCCTCTTAAGCCTTTTAATTCAATTTTAAAACTGTAACTGGGTTATGAAATTTGAAATGGTTTTATCCAATGGCACTTAGGCAACTACCGTCCCGCGAAATCAGATGAGTTGCGAGTACGTTGACGGTATACAAAGTCATCTTGCTATGTTGTCTGGCAAACTACACTTTTAAATGATTCTATACATAAATTGATTTTTTTCCTAATAATTCTGTGCTAATTGTCTATTGTAAAAAAATCTTATTTATGTTTGTGTTCTATTTTGTTTTTTGTAATGTAGAACGTACCATATATACGTATAGTAATGTCCAAATTATAGAATAACCCCCTTATTCATTCAATCAAGGTTGGCTGTCCCTTTCTGTCGTGTGACGTTTTCAATATTCCAGAAAGGAACAGCCAACCCTGATTAGTTAAACACTGCTTAAATATTTTTATGAATAAGGAGGATTTAAAAAAAAAAACGTCGGAAAAGGACACAGGACCCTTTTATACCAGAAATATAGGTATTTCGAATTTTGGTTAGCCGAAGTTGCGGGTCTCATCCAGTTGAGTAAATCTTTAAAATATAAACGCAGTACCCACGTAATTACTTTTTGTTTAAATATTTACTACGCAGGCCCCGCAAACTTAATAACGAGTGTTTAATATCGTAGTGTGTTACCAAATACTTCATAAGATATGCCACTAGACAGCCACAATGTAGTGGAATATAACACGAAATTAGTGTATGAAAAATAAAGTCTAGTTTTTTTCTTTTGTCTTTGCACGGCCCGGCAGTGGGATATACGGCATGACAAAGTATGTACGGTATGGTGTCTCTGCTTTAACAATTTCAGCAACAAAAGAGTCTATATAGATATAGAACACAAATATAATATTATATGACGAAAATATAATATTTTTTCATATAACATTATATTATGATATAATATTACAATGTTGTATTCACGTTGGCCTGCGGTTGCTAAAATTGTTGACGAAGAGTCAAAGAAGTACATATCAGCTGACATAAAAATATGGGATAATTTTTATACCAATTAAATGCTCCCGTAGCATAAAGTTTTATTGCGCGGACAACGCCGGGGGTTGAAGCTAGTGGTAACATAATCCCTGTCAGAACCATTGACCTACATACAAAATTATGGTAGACCATGAAAGAGAGATATAAGGGAATAGATATATACATAAGGGGATAGATATATAGAAGGGAAATAAATTTATTATCTTTGGGATAGCTGCATGTACTGTGACCGTTCCATTTAAGTTATACCTTTTGGTCCCTCGATTTTCCTCAAATATACAAACATTAGGCTTCTCAATTTAGGTCGCATTTTTAACTTTAAATATAGAATTCTTGTCCAAAAAAGTTTTAAAGTTAACTTTTAAAAATTAACTATCATACTTTTTTATCCGATATTTCAATGTAACAACATTGATACAAGTAACAAACGTGATCAAGCCAAAGGTAACAAAATTTGGCCTAGTCAAAACCAATTTATTCACAAACGTCTCTGGCTCGCACAGATAAGCCACCCAATTTCCAAATTATCCTAAAGATCCAGTCAAATCCAGCCTAAAGCACGTAGATAAGTAAATATGCCGGCGGTTTCCGAGCCGATATCGTATCGCAGTGTCATAGGTCACATGCTATTTCCGACAGATAGCTAAAACGGAATACATGCACTATTCAATTTGTTTTTTTTTATTCGATCGGAAAAATGGCTACGGCTTTTGTATGCAGCGCCATACGTTGGAGTAAAATAGCTCTTTATGAAGCTAAAAGTTCAGTTACGTAATGATGCAAAGGTTAATTTAAAGACCTATATAGTACAGAGTAAATAAAAATGAAGCGAAATCAGCCACAGTATATCATCTATAGACTAAACACATACAACTTTTCCAATATTTTTTCCATCGCGTGTGTCAACTTTTATGAGACTGTATCAAAGTAGAGTTTTTTCAATCTCACCCGTAACCTATAAACCGGAATTACGAAGACAATTCTGAGTTATTGGACAAGTTATATTGCGATCGCGTCGCTCCGTCTTCGTTAAAGGCACATCGGTTTTCATTAGCCCGAACCAAGAAACTTTTAAGAAGACATCCGCGAGTTCTTTTATCTTTGAATTAATTCCCGAGAACTTTCCTAGTTCGTTTGTTTTACGATAGTGCACTGATATCGAATTATTAAAGTTCTTCGATTGCATTCGAAATTCAAATTGACATTGACTCGTTCGGAGTGTTCTGATTTTGAATTATATTTTTTATTAATATCTTAAGACTATTTTTTATTTATATTCTAATAACAGTATTACTACAGGAGCCTGTAGGCTCAGTTCTCTCTTTCGTGGTAATTATCTAGAAGTATATATAGACAAGTACGTCTATATATACTTCGAGTCCTTGTCTCTGTAAATACCCACCGTATTTACAGAGACAAAGACAGACGTAGAAAATACTATTTAATAAAAGTTTCTTATTCCCTTCGAATAGACTAGAATAGACTTCGCAAGAAACGTCTTAATTTCGTCATTAACATTTATTAATTGCGTGATTATATAATCTTAAATCCAGAGCACGGAATAGGGCTATCGTGCGGCCTGTGGGACGCCGCTATCGCTGTCAAGTAGGTCGTATCCGGGGGAGGGATCATAGATAACTTACTACGCACTACACTTTTACTAGATTGTGTTTACAAACATTGTGTATTATGTCTCCTATGACGTGCCATGTGCATATGAACAGGCCGGGTTACTGTATAAACGAGAACATGGCGATTTACATTTTTTAGAACTAATGGAATAGTTTCATTTGTTTAATCGTCATCTAGAGCAGCTATCTTATAAAATGGTGAAAAGTGACTCCGTATGGCAAGTGGTCCTAAGTTGGTCCTTAGTTTTGTGATGTCACATTTCAACTTTAATAAATATAGATAAATTGAAATAAATATATTGGGGTGGTTTTCGTCACAATAGAATGAGGGGACGCAGAAATGTGACCGTCCGTGACAATAGGAGGGAGGGATCTAAAACATGAAATTTGTGACGTACTTTATGGGTGGTCCCTAGCCACGGCACGTAATCGGTAATAATCATGGGTGATAATGTCTCGTTTTGGTCCGTTATGGACCAATAGAAAAACGTCGCATTACATTCACACTTCAAAACATGCATGCGAATATGTATGCTATGTTAGCACACAAACACCGAGCTTACGTCCCTGAATGTTAATAATTAAAAGCCCGAGTTTCAAACTACTCCAGCACATCCTGAAACTTAAAGTTTCCTTTGATTTATACCAGTAAAACTGTCGTGTTGTCGTCATAAGCCGTTACTAAAGAGACATTCATTTTGGATACGTGTATGTCTGATTTAATATGGAATACTTGCCTATATTAATATTTGTAGGCAGGTATTCCGTATCGCTGGTTATGTGCTAAAACGGCGTAATACCAAATGTGTCAAAAATGAGTTCAATACACCAAAATAATCAGCATATTCTCTATTTCTATGTGAAAACTAAAGTAACTAACGTAAACTCATATTTGTATATCAACAAATGGCTGAGTTACAACACAAAAATCATTTAGTGATTGGTCGAATCCTGAGACCAATTTTTTTCTTTGCTCTCTCCTGTAAAATTGAAAATTTTGAATTGTATCAATGTGATACATAACCAGCCATATAATGTTTGTGTCGGTGTGTTTGTCACTAAATTCCTCCCAAACGACTAGACAGATTTTGGTGAAATATTTGTTGGTACTAAAGGAGATTTGAAAGTAGTTTAGATTTACAAATTAGCCTGGCATGACAACGTTCGTCATCTCACAGACCGGTCCGCTAGTTAATTTTTTATCTTCGGAATATAATATCAATGTAGAATTGTAGACACTAAATATGTACTGGAAAACCTACACTCTTAAGCAAGTTATTGGTAAGTATGGTAAAGGTTTTATAGACTTAAGACAAGATGCGATCGTTTATTTCTAGTTCCTAAAAGTAGGTAGTCGACAAAATTGCAGACAGCTTTGCATATAATCGACCTGAGCACTCAAACGCTTACCTATTGTGTCTACAGTCTAACACAATAATATACAAAACATACAGTAGAGTAACTCTGCTGTGTACCAAAAATTTCATTCACTTAATGTACAATCAGAGAAGTTGAAACATATACAGATCGTGGATCTAAGATATGGAATTGACATATTCCGACCAAATGACATAGGTCCGTCAATTTCCCCCATTATATGTATGCGTGGACGATGCTGCATTGCATATAAGTTTTTTGGAATCATTGTGTCTGCGGTCGACGTATTTTAATATGATGATTGCTCTGTATATTACTTGGGAAATATCTATCATAGTTTCAAGCCTCTTTTACTCCTGCTGCAGGGAATTTCTAGCTTGTTCCCGATATTTTGGCTAAGTTTCAGTGACAGCAGAAAGTAGTCTTAACGTCAAGAGGACCGTAAGAAGCTCAACGGCAAAATCAATGTGCTTGGGTCTACTATGTATTATTTATAGTGTGTAGTGTCTAATCACTTGTAAGTAGTAGCCTGAGGTTGAAGCTACACTAGACATGAGCGGTCTAGAATGCTCGGTGCTCACTCTGTAGGGTTTCGTTCATACTAAGTACGTAAATGTTTTCTAAATCTTCTCTACTTTGCCTCTATGTTGTTTTTAAATGTTTTTTCGTACGATATATTTTTTAAATATTTTGATTGGACACCAGTTTGTGGTGTATGAAGTAAATAATTATAAAGCCAATATAAATATAGAGACTAAAAATTATTACAGTATTTTAAGTTGCGGTATATCGCCGTTACTGGACCAAATCTTGCCCAGATTAAAAAATATATATTTCTAAATTGTATCAAAATGTTAGGTATTTTTGATGCATAAGAATTTATTATATCGTCTATAAAAAGTTTTAATTTGTTTTTTAAGAAATAAATTAAGAAAATATGGTAAATGCGTACCGTGTACGTACCAAACGTAAACTCCAAAGCAATATTTTTCCCTTTCGAACAAAAATAAACCTCTAATACCCGTAACTCTTTTCTAAAAGCGCTATAAAATATGATGCATTCAAAATCCCCCCTTTGAATAGTTACTATTGAATATTTACTAACATATTTCATGCATTAATATAAGGAAAACCGGTAAAGAGTGAGTCGGAATAGTGCACGAATAGTTCTGTATGGACATGGAAAAAACTTAAAATGTGTGTAGGCCCAGCCCAATTAAACATTTCTTTTTATACTTAATTTTACCCATGATAATTATTTTGTTGAAAATTTTTAGCATGTCGAAACCGTTAATTTTGGGAGAATTTTTTTTCTATTCCCTGTGAAAAATGAAAATATTTATAATATTACTTGCATACTAGAAATACGTCGTCCGAAGCTACTTGTAAATCCAAACTGTTCTCAAGTCCCTTTCAAACACACAAAAAATTCATCTTTGATTCACATGCGACAGGTGTTCAAAAATAGTCACTGACAGGGACACTGACTGATAGAAAGTTTTGAATGTTCAATATGAAGAAGTATACTCTACTCCTGCATTTTGAACATTCACGGAACCCGGAAAACCTTGTATTGTAAGCCCAACAGATTTTATTGGGCCACCGCAGTGCAAGCGATAGCTTTAAAGCCTTTTGAATCCCTGCTCAGGAAAACGGTTCGTTTCATTATGCTAATAAATTGGAAAGCTTTAAAAATAAACGTAATGTGCAATTCGATGGACTTTTTCAAAAAGCCTGATTGTTTTTCGACAGTCCAGACACGTAATGAAAGATTTACGCATATTACAATAAAGAATTTATTTTACTATAATTAAATGTATAGTGATTTTATTGTTTTTTCGAGTGAAGCAAAGGGGAAAAGTTTGTATTAATAAATATTGCAATTTGTAATGATAGAGAGGTTATTTAAAATTTATATGACAGAATATCCATAATACATCTGTGAAATAAGCTGTGGATAACCTATACGGTACTAACCTGCCCGACTAAGATACTCCAACGTGATATCTCTCTCTCTCTTAAACGTAGTCATAATTGTTGATATTGACATATATTTCCTCCCCCTAACATGCGTACGTCGAGAGATAAATTTCTCTTTCGTAGACTGACATCGAAAAACCGTAAACTCTTCTCATAATATCAAAACCTTGACTAAACCCGATAGAATGTGTTATGATGTAAGAGTTCGTAGACAAAAATAGCACGGATTAAAAACAAATTACAATGATTATCTTCAATTTTGTCGACAAACACGAGAAAAAAATGTCATATTAGGGTCAATAGAGATGAAGAGGTAAACCGGTGAACGACGAGAAAACCTGTAAACAAAATTATCACGATGACTTATCTTACCCCGGCAGAAAGTGGTGAGGCAAGCTCAGACTAAAGAAAGATATTGTATAAAGTGCTAAAATCTCTTAATCTATAGTTAATACTCTGTGCTCGGCAGGTATCGACGTGGAGGCTGTCCCGTGGGAGCCATCATGTTAACACTTCCAAGCAACTCGCAAAAATACTGTGTTTCTGTATTTCGTGACTTGTGTAGTGTTATTTAGCTGTGGCAGTATAGATGGTACTCTCATCTATATAGCCACAGCGGTCGGGTACCACGGGAACCGTGTATTTTTCCGAAATTGCCACTGTTGGAATGAAACCACAGATGAAGACTCTCCTTTTAAAAATAAATAAAAATAGAAATAAAATGTGTTTATTGCAGACATACATAGTCCATATTTTTAACTGCAAGCCGGTGATTTTCCATGTTCTAGGTAAAAGATGGACCCGTGCGAGTTTCTTACGCCGGTTCTTCTCGCCGGTTAGTTCCTGAAGCGGTGGTAGGCACCGTAGTCTCGACGTTCAGAAAGTGTTCTTAAAGTACTTATTTTGAATAAAAAATGATTGATTTTTTTATTTTGATTGTACTATCAGATATTACAATCTGGAAATCACAAAATGTGCTACAAATTTAATTGCTCTATTTGTCAACTTAATCTGTGATTATTGTACCTACCCAATGGCTTAACATAATCATACTAAATAACGTAGGTGCCTCATTTGCATATCGATCAATTTCTTTGAATATTAATTTTGAAGTAAAAGGCTTCAATTCGTTTATTTCACTATACTTCCAGATTAATATGTTGTTTGTCAAAATTTCATTATACTTCGTAGATCCTGAGAATTTACTAACAAGGTTTTCGCTATTTTCTGCTTTCGCTCGTAAACCCTTGTAATGTTCCGTCCTTCATATACATTCATAGCTGCCGCGATGTTTTGGGTAGCGCTGAATGTACATGTAAAAATAGTTCTTATAGCAACAGCATAAAGGCTAGATCAGGGGCAAAATAACCATTCAGATCTTGTTCGAAGCTTGGTGCTATACTCCGAAACTTTTTGATGCTCGAACGAACGAATGCCTTTTTTTAATTATTTGCCGTGGGAGAGCCATGCTGCGGCACTTATCTCGCCCAGAGAGACACCGAGGCCTCACAGGAAACTGGCGTGAAACGGCGTTGCGATGTGTTTCGTCCAGTGAATGAGTTTACCAGTGGTCCAACTTCCCTTAACCTGTGTACCTGTCCCTATCCCCGCTCCCTATTCCTCTCATAAAAGGCCGGCAACGCACTTGCGACCCTTCGGATGTTATAAGTGTCCATGGGCGACAGCAGTTGCTTTCCATCAGGTAACCCGTCTGCTCACTTGCCCCTAAATATCATTAAAAAAAGAATTAGGTTGCCGCGTCCTACCCTGACAAACGTGAAATAACGTTGTTAGAGTAGAGTGACAAACTTAGTTGAGTCCGAAATCCGAATATATATGCCGTTTGAGAGTAGGCTCCTGTTCATAAAAGTATGCAGACGCTTGTCCTACCGTACGCGGATAAATTTTTTACTCCCTCATCTTACGTCAGGTCCATGGTATGTTGAATATTCTGTTACACCTTTGTCTTTATGCCAAATAAGGTGCAAGGCTTGAAGAAGTTTTGAAACTTACAGATATACATAGTTTATAATGGTTCATACCGTATAGATAATACATTTTGCCTGCTTTGAGCGATTTTAATGGTCTCTTTGTATGAGAATAAATCAAATCACATTCCTACTTTTTGGGACCGTCTGAGCGGCGGATTTCTTTGGGCGGGCTTTTTCATATATTTTTTTCAGGATTTTTTTCGCAAATGCGGACACTCCCATATAATTCAATGTGTTACAAATAGAAAGAACCGGCGGAAAAAAAATGCGCCATAAAAATTTGTATTGCGCACACTCCCTTAATTTCTAACTCGGACGTCGACCGAAAACGAAATTGAAGGATTCGAAATAATTCAGTACTTTCGCAGCAAACACGGTAGGGTAAATCCACTTTTCTCATTAATGAAAACAAAATCAATTAATTGGCAAGTTTTTTTTGCTTGCTCTAATAAGACAATTGCATTAGCACTTGAATTAGCTAATTTAGATTTTGGTTTTAGTAATATTTCCATAACGTATAAAATACCAATGTCTCTTGGAATAAATTACTATTTAAAAGATACTTGACGAAAGTTTCTTCTCGTGAATAGCGATCTGTGGACTAGTGTTAGAGAAGTAGGAGTTCAGCGAAGTAAAAGCCTAAACGCAGTAGTATCGCCTTTATCTTACTTAGTTCACAAGCAGAAAGAGGACCCTTGTACAGTTAACACTCTTTTATACATATTTTTATTTACAATTAACTTCAAGTTTCAATATTGTAACGATGTTCTGATTGTAATTATTTTAAGTATTACAATTTTACAGTAACTTTACTAGAGTTAAAATAATACCGGAAGCTGACTAAAATCAGGTTACTATACCAATAATTAAACTGTAATAAGAATTTATAACTAATTGAGAAATTATTTATAGATAATGCATATTAGTTGTATGACAGAAGAATCACCATTGTAACACTAGCGTTCACCAAATGACGTAGGTCCACCTCCACAATGAATCAACTTCTTTAATGCAAACATTAGCTAATCTCGATCATCTCAGACACTCACACGAAAACCATCATTACTCTCTTTATCAAGTGACGGTACATTTAGCCCAACCTCTGTTGATCCGCACCAGCTAGACATTTTTATCTGAAACGTAAACGTCGGGCAATATTGCTCAGATGCACGGGATTTTCGCTGATTTTAGTACCGCAGTTTAAATTTTAAGGTTCACAATCGTATGCTGTACGAAATGTCTGTATCAAATTAACGGGGAAGTCAGTCAAGTGTCCCGATCTTGTCGTTTTGGGTGAGTTTATACCCCGCTGCCTCTGTGTACTGATTACAAATTGAAGATATGCTACCTATTTTTATTAATCCTTGGTTTATTTTATAATAATAATATATCTATGGACGCTTCACACCACGTCAGTCTGGTCTCGCGCTAAGTACCCGATGGACTTGTGTTACAGGTACCAGACGACGGAAATATATTTAGTACTTTTTCATACTATACACTTATGAAAGATTTTTATTATATAATACACATATTTAATACAAATCCAAGACCCAGGAACATCGAATAACTTTAGCTCTGTCGACGGGATTCGAACCCGCGACCCCCGGCTGTCCGCGACCTCTGTGGTTAGCACGTTGGTAGCTTATACCAACGTACTTACCACAGACGTCGTCAAATTTTGTCAGTATTAATGCGAGTCACTGTCTGAGACACCGTACGAAGGGAAAATTTAGGTTGTTATTTTTTATAATATGAGCCAAGACTCAAGTCTAAACCTGGCGGCCATTTATAGTATAGGTCGCTCATTAGTCATTACTCTTAAAGTGGGTTTTCGATTTACCGAGGACATGACCGCGTTCTACGAACTCTGTGGCGCAGTGGTTGAGCTCTCGTGTGTGTTATTATTATTAATCTGCAACTCTAGTGGACTTATTATTATTATTATTATTGCAACTCTACCTGCATGACGATTATTACCGGCATTATTATTTGCATGTCGTTGAGATACCCCGCCTGGGCTATAATGGATATTGGATAACTTACAAATAGTTATTTTTCATTTAGTCTGATAAGTTAGAAAGTTACTTACAGACAAGTTCAAAACATAAGGTACAAATAAATCCTAAGACAACAACCAGAATCAGTACATAGCCATTTTAAGGTTATTCTAAAATCTTCCATGACTTTTACGTTTTTGGGTATAAAAGAGCATTTTTCAGTACATTTATCATCTTCCGACTTATCTATGGCGCCTGTTTTTCATGCCCCTCGTTATTTACGTCGGACAATCTGATTTTACAAAGGAAATTATCAAAATTCGCAACGAAATACGGCGAAATTGGGGTCCGTCCCTGGGGGTTTTACATATTGCTATGGCCAATGTTAATCGCTACCCAGTTCTATTGTATGCTAAATTATAGGACACTTGGTATTATTATGCGTCGTCAGATAAGCCTATCTTGTGTGACCCTCGCTTTTTGCGGGTCTCATCAGTTATATGCGAGTTTTATAGATGTTCGTAAGTGACTAGTTTTTGTTGATTTCTTACCTCGTCCAAAACAAGTATGCGCATTATCAAAAGAATATTTTTAAGTATCGATTTGTAAGTGATTTTACCGTATGTTCAAAACTCGACTTAGAACGGCTAATTCATTACTAAGAAGTAGTAAAAAAATTTGTTTCTTTACTGAATCATTTTTTTTTTTACTTCGCGTATTTATTAATTTAATATAAAAGACTCAAAACTCTACATTAAAAACGAAGATTCAGCAGCTAATGATAATTTATCTTTAAATGTAACGAGCATGAATATTTTAATTGAACGTCGTGTATAGTGATTGATGAATCGATAAATAACTGATAACTCAATACAGAGACAATATTATGATGTATGCGAGGAGGTAATTTAGTATGTAATTATATATAGATAAGACTGGATTCAGGGGGGCATTATCCCCACCTAGACTATGTCTAGATGATCAAAACTTAGATGAATGAAAGTTTAAAAAACTGTATTATATTTAGTTTTTACCCCCAAAAGGAGGCTTATATACGACTACTTGTTGCCCGCGACTACGTCTGCATGAAACCTATAAATTATCCCGTTTTTACAAAAAATATCTGATTCCTGCTCGGCTCGTATTGGTCGTAGCATGTTACAATATAGCCATTTCTCTATATATGGACTAACCGACACAGAAAGAAGTTTTACAATTCCGACCGGTAGTTCCTGAGATTAGCGCCTTCAAACAAACTCTTCATCTTAATTTATTATTTGTAGTCAGATACCAGATCAAAAATATTGTGATTAAGTTTTTATTAGAATCTGATAATAAATATCTTATTAGACTTTTGAACAATGTTAATTACTATTATTTTTTTCTGTTTCAGGTAAATATATAAATCACGAGTGACACGACTGATGACTTTTTACGTTTGATGAGGCAGGTAAGTGATACAAAAATGATGATGACCAACTTGGTTCTATATGCTCTAGTAGTAGAACCCCTTCAATAGTAATTTGCTAAAGTACTACTTTAAACTTTGCTAAATTACAACCTCCACTAAAGTAAAACAATAGTAATTTAAGGTATATTTGAAACTATTGTTATCATCATAAGGTTTTTGAGCGTAGGTAATGTAATTTATTTTCAACCCTAGATACAACGCAGGGTACTATTTTGTTACGCAAAGTAGATTTTTATATAAGTGTACGGTTCTCTACTATTTGTCTTCATTATCATTAAGTAAATTATCATTTATTGCGAGTAAGAAACGCTTTTAACGACCACAAAAATGGCCGACCTTTTGCCATTTGCCAAATTCCCTGTTTTTCATGTAATTACAACAATAGTGTAAGCAAAAAATAGCGAAACGTAGCCAAATATACGTTAGGAAATTACATGCGAATGTTGATATTAAGCTAAATGTTACGAATAAAAATTATATTTTTCTGAAGCATTTAATGTTGTAGCTGATTAAAATTATTTAATTAAGAAAACCAATTTTAACCTTCATGTTGAATATTTTGCAAAAATTGTAACTGCGGCAAAAAATATAAAACCTTTGTTATTTAGTTAAGGTACAGGTACACCTCTACATGAGGCCAGTAATCAATGTGCCAAAAAAGCCAATTGACTAGCGAGGGGCTTTATTCCCGCCAACAGGAGCGGCCAGCGCTGGCTCGGTTTGAAAAGCTGTAGATAGCCTATATCGAGCCAACGCCTGTCTGCCGGTCTTTTTGGCTGCCAGTCTTCTCGGCCGCCAGCGCTGGCTTCATGTAAACTATACTAAGGAGTTTTGCGACTCCTATTCCGGATTCTGATTACTCGTAAATGGACATCGTAAAAGACGATTAACTTTCGGCCTCAGTTTGATTGAAGTCCGTTAGGTGAGGAAAACTATCCTTTTTATTACATTGTTTCGTACAAAATTCAGGTAGGTAAAGTAATGCTAGGTTTCATTGTATGAAATATTTTAATATTTTTAACCGACTTCCAAAAATAAAACGAGGAGCATCTGTGTTCGGCTGTATACATTTTTTTAATTTTTGTTATATTTTTTGCTTATAATAATAAAATAAAAGTAAAAGCCAAAAATATGAAAATTTATATTTTTAGCACTTAGTGGGCTGAGTGGGCTTTAAAAAAGCTTTATCAAAATAAGATGTGACGTAGACTATAGAAAAGGCAAACTTTATTTTTTGTCTGGAGAAAAAAAAACTTAATTATATGACATATTATTTATTATACTTAAAGAAACACACTTTTCTTCCAAACACACGACCGGTTTCCACAAAGTCATCATCAGGTGTCACACCTTTAAGTATAAACATGAATTTCCACCATGAATCAACAGTACATATATTATTTATTACCTAGTACCTATTGGTTGATGGCCGTAACTTCGTTGCGCGAAAAAAGTTGCGTAAATTCGTATAATATCGTACATCTTCTCAAGATAAAAAGTATCCTTTGTGTTGCCTAGACTTAATAGCTATTTAATAAAAAAAAAGATATATTCGAATCCGTTCAGTAGTTTAGAAGTTTAGCGCGTACAAACAGACAAGTTTTTTTTCTTTGTCGATTTGTGTTCCATTACTGTTCCTAAGCAACATTAAATAGTTTGTAAAAATATTAATTGTACAGACACTCCAATTTTAATGTTTCATTATATGTATAGATAATATATTTTAAAATACTAGTCAACATCTATTTGCTTTCAACTAGACATTGTGCTCATGCATAAAAGAATATTAATTTAAGCAAAAATAAAAATACATTTTTTCCCATTTTGTAAAATTTAATCAAGATTTGAATCTTTCTAATAACATAAGAGCGAAGCACCGAAACTTCCATAAAACAGAACGCACGTTTCGCACATTATGTTGATTTTGAGATTATGTAAAAATCCTCGTTAAACACTTTTACTGTCAGGTTTAAGCTCACGTACATAAACGTATATGGCTTAACCGTTTTCATTTTGGCTTATGCTCTGACGGCTCTATCTTCTACTAGCTTCTGTCCGCGGCTTTGCTCGCATAGAATTCCGTAAAAATACGAATATTCTTGTAGCCTCATTTGGGAAAATGAATTTTTCCAAGACCATGACATAGAGTAACAGTGTTACTCATTCTTCTTTCAACTGAGTCTATGTTACTCTGTATCAATGAAAATCATGTCGATCGGTTCGTTACGGGGTGAAGGAACAACACAAGACAAAACCTTACGCATTTATAATAATGTAGTTGGTGTCCGCAACTTCGTTGTGAAAATATCTGTATATCACTCGGGAACCGTGCATTTTCCCGGAATAAAAAGTATCCAATATGTTGCCCAGACCTAATAGCTATTAAGAGAGTTTAAATTTTCACAGAATATTGGATTTCTTGCAACAAACGTGTTTTTTTATGTTTCTTCTTCTTTTTAATAGATGGCGCTCCAGTACGTCTACATCGCGCCATCGCTTGTTAGGAAGTGTAAAGCTAAAACCATTTGACTTTCAAAACTTTGGTCCCTAAATTTTTTGCTCTTTACTGGCACGGAACCCTTCGTGCGCGAGTCCAACTCGCACTTGACCTTTTTTACACTTTATTGTAATTGACGAAATGCTGGGCTATTTAAAAGTATTTGATAGATTGCCTTACTGGAACTGAGATGTAATATCAAAAAGCTCTTATTTAATATTCCGATTCTCCGTCATTAAAGAAAATTCGTAAATAAAAAAAACCTAACAGTATATTTCTATTAGTGACTCTTATCTGCATTTGCACTACTTGCTATATCAAAACCCTACACAAATTCTGCAAGACCTACTTGTCCCGTCTTCCAGATTCTTTGCCCATTATGGCAATGAAAGAAAATGCAAAGTTCCTGGGAACGAGAAAAGTAGCCTATACTTGTAGTAATGAGACCTGATGCAATGTCGCGCCTTCAATGACGAACCGGTCTGCCGTAGAAAGTAATTGGGAATGGCTTCCCATTTTCGTTGGGAAAGCATGTCTTTCTTAGTCGCTAGAAAAATCTAAATTCTAAAAGAGCCACCCTCTTCAATTTGGTTGTATTTTTAAGAGATTTTTGTAAAAAGGTCAAATAATTCTTGTCATCACTCCTAGAGCACTAAGGTTAATCGTCGTTCAAACTTCAAACTTTAAAATAATTTATTCAAATTTGGTTTACATAAACACTTTTTTACGTCCATAACAATTAACTATAAAAATGTATGAATTCGATTTTAAGATACAATAATTATAATATAATGACAACACAAGACAATACAAGACGGCCAGTGTGTGAGGAGCACTTCTTAATATAAACCTACAACCAAGCAATATCACTGTCATTAATGTAATGGTCAACTTTAACCTTCCGTTGCCGGTTCCTCTTCCCATTTTAACTGTAGCCTTGTTTGAAGACTAACACTTACATAGTAGTCGCACTGACCACTAATAGGTATGTTAAAGGTATGTATAATAAATCTTCACTTAAAATTAAAATTTCTTAAGACTATGTCATGTTTAATTCCTTTAAAACATAGACAGTCCGTGGCCTACTGGGTAAGACCTTTGGCTCGCTCTAGAGAGCGTACAGATTAGGACCCGAGTGGAGGCGTGTACCAATGAGACATTTTCCGATCTCGAGTACAGAATACAGATGCTCATTGACGTGGGAGGCACATCGGCACGAATGTGCTGGCTCTACCGCAAAAATACCAAGGCCTCACAGAAAACTGTCGTAAAACGGCGTTGGCTGTGTTTCTTTCAGTAAGTGATCCTAATCCCCTATCCCTATTTCTATTCCCTCATAAAGGCCGGCAACGACTTCGGATGTCACGAGTGTCCATAGGCGACGGCAGTAGCTTTCCATCTGGTAAAAAAAGAATAGCAAAATGTATGAACGAGTACTATCTAAGAACGACTTACCAAATTGGATTATTCTTATTTTATGTTTTTAGTATTAGGACAAGGTTATACTAAGTTAAAAGCCCAAACAAGTTGGCGCGGGAGAGACAGTGATTTCTATTTTGCCAATTATATAGCATGTTGTTACATCAATTAGGAGAGCCTGTTTAGTTGTTACTTAGCTCTTTTCCCATTATTATTAATATTTAAAGATGTATCCGTCCCGTTGCTGAGCAAACGCCTCTTCTTTTTCATTCCACGCGTCTTTATCTTTTAAAAAATTAAAAAATACGCTATAAAACCTATACAAGCAAGATCAAATTCGTTTCAAATTGCTTGAGACAAAACCTTTTAAAAGTATCTAAAACAAAAAATATCAAGTCTCTATAAGTGTCTAGACTTAGTATACTCAAATTTCTTTCGTCAATTATCCCTTAATTTTAGAGTTTCGTACGCTAAGAGTAAAAACGAGACCCATATTACTAAGAATACGAGGTCTGTCCGTCTCTCTGCCTTCATGCCGTATCTCAAGAAATGGAATAGCTAGAGAGAATTGAAATCTTTAAAAATTTTATATTACTTTGGCCACCATGACAAGAAATACTAAAAATATAATAATAAATTAAATGCTCAAGGGTGGTTCTCAAACAAGAAACTTATTTTTTTGCCATTTTCTTGCTTTTGATAATAAATGGCGCTGATAGATGACCACATCGCGATATTGATTACACTTCGTGGTCTGTAATAGCCGGTTAATTTAAAAAAAAAGCGTTTTCCCATTTTTTGCTCTTTACTGGTACGGCAACATTCGTACGCGAGTCCAACTCTCGCTTGGCCGGTCTCTTTCTTTTGAATTCTTAAGAACATCCAAATAATATAAATTTCCAAGTAATTTATTCCTTATAATGGTGGCTAGAGAAATTTCCCAGGTTTTTTATTTTATTTTACGTAGATGTTGTTTTCCTTTGTAACTTTTTCGTAGGTTATTGACCTGGCTATGATTTAGTTGCTGAAATTCGATACACGAGCTAGGTGATTGACCTGATACAATGATTGTTTTGATATAGAAAGTGCCAATCAAAATTGCCCGTAGCGTTTACACTTCCTTAAATTTAAACTACCTTTTGCAAGTGGCTGGCGTGGAATTTAAAAAAAGACGATTAATTCGCGTAAAGGTGATTAAAATGTCAAGACACAATATTTCATACACACTTTTGTTTGTCGATTCGCAGTTTAGATTTTAGCTAGCTTTACTTATGTCGTTGTTGAAGTAGGTTGTATCTTCCCCGAGTTAATTTGATTATGTATCATTCAGGTTTACAAACGGACGAGATCCCTTTTCGCCTATCTCATCCTTCATGTATTTTTTCATTCATCTCTAAGTAGGGTCTGCAACGAAATAAAACAAAAGTTTGCTTTAGAGCAAATTTTCCAAAAGATACGGATAAAATTACTTTAACTACGTGAATTTTAAATATCGTCGGACCTAAAATGTAAATTTAATAAATTAAAGAACTTGAATAAACTTATTTATTGTGGCATTTTTTCTTTATTTATATTTATTTATTTTTTTTGCCGTTGGGCCTGATTCGGCTCGAATGGGCCGAATCGACCGGACTGATGCCACGGCCTCGCAAAAAAAAACTGGCGTGAAACGGCATTGTGTTTCGTTCAGTAAGTTTATCGATAGACCAATTTTC
Source organism: Cyclargus thomasi (assembly GCA_026546445.1). Lineage (NCBI taxonomy): Eukaryota > Metazoa > Arthropoda > Insecta > Lepidoptera > Lycaenidae > Cyclargus > Cyclargus thomasi. Next base: position 12,294 of record JAOTAV010002859.1, on the reverse strand, counting down.
CGAATCCTCCTATCCCTATTCCCTTTCCCTTTTCCCCCATAAAAGCCGTCAACGCACTTGCGACTCTTCTAGTTTCATGTTAAGCTAGAAAGCTAAACATGCTCGAAGCCAGTTTACAAGACAGTTTAAAGAAACCTAGCTTGCTATCCTACCTTCAAACACTAGCCTCGGGTATTTCCAGTTAAGATTTTGTACACGTATGTCTTCCTATATAGTAATCTATATGTAAAAATAAGTCGGGATTTCCTTCCTGACGATATAACTCAAGCCCTCCTAGACAAGTGGCAAGCGATTAACATTTACGATAACAACATTGACATATTCGAATTCGACTAGGTCACGTGACTTTTCGTTAAGCGATTATCGAAGAAGAAAAACACGCTAAGCGATTATCGTAAGCGATCATCGCTTGCCACTAGTCTAGGGGGACTGAAAACATTAACCACAAAACGGGGAAAAATAATTTATCATGAACAGGACCATTTCTGATACATAGCATGTACTACAACGGCGCTTGACAGCCACTCATTGTAGTCTGCTCAGTTAATTTCTCAAATGAGAGCTAAAATTTTCATTAATTCTCATCTTTCTTACCACGCGGACGAAGTCGCGGGCAACAGCTAGTCATTATATAAAATCCTTTGCCCTGAATTATTAGCATTTAGGAATCAACGTATAGCCTATACCACTGATCGTAGAAACATGAAATTTTCGGGGAGTGTTCTTCGTATGACGAAGGGCGAGTTTTTTTTTAAACGGGCTTTGGCCCACCACACATTCCCACCACTGCATCTCCTGTGTCGCCAGGATCGACAGCGGTATCCAACCACGAAAACCCTTTGATACGATCTCAGGGAGGGCGAGTTGCGGGAATTATGTAGTTTCTCATATCATCATACGATTCTTAATGAAGAAGCAATTTCGGCGATAAATCGATCGCATGTAATTTTATCGGGAGTGATTAATTAATAGCTTTCGGTGTAATAATTAATTCTTCGAAATTTAATCTTTCGTTTCGACGTAGACTGAAATGTACAGTCATTTCGGCCTAATGGATATTATTTAATTTTGAAACATCTACTAATTATTTTCGATACATTTACGTTCTGTTAAAAGCATTAACCTACGTTTAAACCCCGACGAAAAAGGCGGTGCTATAGGTTTGGCAAGTCTCTTGCTCCGTGTGGATACTGTGTTCATTTGTGATGTCATACCTCGACAGTGAATGAAGCAATTTCAATTTTTCATTTAGGAATAGTACGGGTGTATTCAAAAAATCTTTTTTTGATTTCATCCATAAACAATAGCAAAAAAGATGTATCAGGTGATCCACACACTCTTTTATTGATCTTCACTTGTCGTGTTCTCCAGGATAACCAAACGGTTTACCTACAATGATCGTTTTCGACCCTCTAAACCCTCTCAGCTAGAGTAATGATTTTGTAGTATGCTGTAAAACTGCCTCATAACTTAGGCTTCTATATATTTTTTGTTTTTTAAATATTTATTACAGATTTGAAAATATTTAAACATTTTCATTTTGTATGAATTCACTAAAATGAAATTATATCAAAATCTATGATAAATATTTAAAACACAAAAACATAGAAACCCGTTGTATGATAACCGTTTGGTACACAATCCGCTTAATGGCTGAATCTGATGCAACGTAGCAGCGGACAGGCATAAGACTACTGCAAGTTAACAACCTATATTTAGTCGAACCTGCACTTACAAAAAGCAAATTGCCTGATGCAACACTCCACTGAGCTTAAAACATTCACATTCATTATCTCACTACGTGGTGGGATACATTCTTTAATACTTTCAGTTTTGTCGGCGTACTATTATTTATTATACCCTATATTATACCCTTATTCATAAAAATATTTGAGCAGTGTTTAGCTAATAAAGGTTCGCTGTCCCTTTCTAGAGTGACGTGTTGGAAATTCTAAAAAAGCACTGCGAATATTGATTAGTTAAACACTGTTTAACTATTTGTGAAAACATTTACCCCCTAGTAAATGTTTACAAAAGTATAAAAAATATTTTAACACGACCTTTATAAGCTTAAATGACTGAGCCACTTTTTATGAAAATGGTATGGATTTTTAAGCTATGAGGTATAACTTTGTATACCTCATAGCTTAAAAAAAAGTATAGAAAAGCAATATAATATTTCCGAGTGATTTTTGCGTTTAAATCTTATTAAGCTTGATTCGTCAATCGTTTACTATTTAAGCAGCGTAAATTTACCTGAATATTCTATAATATCATATCACAATTTATAAGAGATTCGTCTTTACTTTGAAAATGTATTCAGTGGCACGCGTAAAAGACTTTTAACTATTTTTTGGCTGACAAAAAATCTTACGTCGCAAAAAATAATGTAACGGAAACAACAGCAATGTACAATAATACACAACAACATAATAATGCAACCCCAATCTTCGTTTGATTGAGTTAAAAAGTCATCTTTTAATCATTTGTCGTCAATAAAAATTTGATGCTCATAAATAATAATTGGTACAGCAGACTGTATTAGACGAGCCTGAATTAATAATTGCAAAAATATAAATTTATTTTTAACAAAAAATAACCTTTTTTAAACCGTTAAGTAAAATCTACAGTAGCCTTTTCATGACGGTAAGAAATACGTTACTGAGAATTGCTTAAAAATCGGTTAATCTAAATGCGAGGTAACCGGAAACAAAGATGCAGGTCAAGCTGAGAACCTCCTTTTTGTCGTTTAAATAGCGAAATGAAGGTACAAATATTTTTATTTTGTTCTTAATCCTTATTTAGCAGAATGAAACTAAAATTTCGCTTTTACAACTCAATCCAAGATAAAGCAACCTGACACACAACTGACGAGTCAAAATATTCTGAAAGCTAAAATTGTCCATCATATTTTTATTTGTACCATCGTGTTTGGAAACGTTGGAAAGTCAATGGAAATTTTTGTAGCAAAAACTGTGCTTTTACTGGAAGCTTGAAGTCCAGTCATCCGTAGAGCTTAAATAGAGTTTGCTCTTAAACTGTATAGATACGTTTATGTTGCTTAAAATGAGGCTCTTGACTTTTTAAGTTTCCATGAAAGCGCAGTTGAAAAAGTTTTCAGAGCTTTCGTTTTTTACACCTTTGAGCTTTTATTGTGACGGCAAAGATTTGGCTGCAGGTGTAAATACGGTTGTTATTGTAGTAATCTGTGGTGTCTAACTTTCTGTATACTGTAATATACTCGTACTCGTAAGTAGATATGGGCGCCGATGAGCAAATGATCATTGGCGGCGCCCCGACTTATCTGCCGTGGTCGGCGGCGTCATCAGCGGCGTGACCTTTGACCGGTGTTTTGAAAATGTTAGAAAAAAAAGCAACGAAAAGTTTTAGATTATCGATTTAAGACACGTCTTCTTATCGAAATAACAAAAACACACATATAACAAAACTAAACTAAAAAAGTATATATATTTAAATAAAACAATATATTTCATCCCTGGCCTGTAGGCCTACTCTTCAAACTAATTCCGATCGATCGACATTGGAATTCAACGATTTCTTACTCTTGATAACGATGCTAGCGCCAACTTTTTTCAAAATTGTGTGTCGATTGTGAGGAACTAAATGAACCGTGCAATCGAGATAAACTTAGCTAAAACGCTATTCTTTCCGTAGTCCATTTGACAGCTGTGTATTGCGTTAGGATTGAGGTAGGATTCATTCTAAATTGAAATTATTCCAATAACTAAAGAGCAACTTTTTTGAGTTTGTTATTGGACAATACGAAAGAACTACTTACTATTAATGTGATATATGGCATTTATGTACCATTTTTAAAGTGATGTGCATCAAAAAACTTAGTGAAAATATGATAAATACAGTTAAATATGGTATTTGAACGAGGCTAATTTTCTATAGGCTATTCACTTAAAAAAATTGTTATTAAACAAAATCAATGATGAATTAAAGTACATTTTACGAACTTGAACAAAATAATCTGTATCATTCGATATACCATTTTTACATATCGAGAACAATAATTTCAATAGACCTAGTACACGTAATCAAGTGTTAAGTGACAAATGGAGAAGTATGTTTAAACAATATTGCTCTTATCATACAACAACCAACATGACGATCTATATTTCTCATAAACATTGTAGTAAGTACGTCTCTTTTATGAATAATTGCGGGCTCATACGCAGCTAGGTTCATACCGTACCGATCGTGCGGAAAATACCAATTCAAATCCAAGTTACCAGGATCGTTCTCAAGAGTAGCACAACACTTGACAGCGAAATTACGATCGGAATTGGATTTTATTGAGATTATTTTGAAGACTAGGCCTACAGTACAGTAACTGTTGAGGTTGAGTTCAGCCATCAAATAAACTTACTTCTTAAGAAGAAGGAGGTTTATGCCCGGAATGCAAGATGCCAGTTTCTTAAGCCGCGACATCAAGCTAGTGAGCTGTGATGGTAGTATTTCTGGCTTCGTGTAGACAATACTTGCCTCATTTCTAAGCAAGTAATCTTAGTCAATTCGTTGAAAAGGCAGTATCAGCAAACCAAGATAGTTAATAAAAGTAGTATGCTTGTAAAAATATTTTTACATGTTTGTTATTTTTTTTTTCAATCAAACATTTTACCCATTAATAAATAGTTGAGCTTCCGCCCTCGGGCTTAGGACGCGTGAATTTAAAAAATAGCGTAAAATACAAATATTTCTTCTACACCTCCTGCGGGAACACAATGTTTTTCAAGGACCAAAAGTAGCAAATGTTACTCTTCATTCTTTCAACTAGATCTATGCCCAAATCGTTAGGGCGTAAAAGTAGAACAAACAAACACACTTTTCGCTTTTAGTATGAATGTATGCTTGCTAGTAGGTGAATTGCCCGAATAACATCTTTAAATGTTACTAGTGGGTGAAATGGCCGAATCTTTAGATGTTATGGGGTGGAATAGATTTCTTGCAGTCGTATATTTTCACCGGACCCGCGACCTCACCTCCGTTGGCCGCTAGCCAGCGTTGCGTATTCCCAACGATTGTTATACGTCATACAAAAGGCGCTTTCATTAGTTAGAGGAACCCCCGACAATATATCTCTGGATAAATGATGGATGGCAATCTTTTTTTATCTCGGTGTTCTGTCACTTTTATATATATATTTAATTAATTTGCATTTAGAATGGTTACAGTTATGATGAAATTGTTGTATGAATATAATTATTATATAGAGCCCGTGTCAGTTAGGTTGTAAAAAAAATGCCGTAGGAAATTAAAGGATACCTTTTATTTCGGTCCCCTTGTGGAAATGATTTATCCAAAAAATGTAGATACATTTACAATTTAGATATGCATATTTATAAAATTGAAGTGGAAAATTTATATAGGCTGATGTTTATAGAGATTATATAATGCTCCTATCATCAACCCTGCCTTAAGTTTGTACGCGCATTTCAACCAGTCACCCCGGATCACTCGCGTTATTCCGTTTTGAGCGATCGATCGTGATAGCGACCCCTTTTCAATAAAAATCACATTTTCTTCGCGAGTTAGTTGTGCCTGGGTGACATTCATTGCGGAGTTTAGTGACTTCCGAAGTAGCAGGTTATCAGGAGGAGGGAGGGGGGGGGGCAGGGGTAGTCGGGTGTCGGTGGAGGCTCGCCCCCGCATTCGCGTCCCAGACACAGACGCGGTAGCTCGCGCCACGCGTTCCGTTATCCATTACGCGTTAAGGTGAATAGATGTGAAATTGTGAACGTGAAAATATTAGGATTGTATAGTGTTTTGTATAATCGTAAGTATAAGTAAAATGGTGGTTAGAAATGTTATGTTGCGATGATACGATTTCGCAACACAAAAACAATATTGGATGTGTTTTGAATAATTATGAATGGTTTTGGAGCTGTGAAATTAAAGGATATTGTTTGATACAGTGCTTCTCAGCGGAGAGGCTCTATTAGATTCAATTGTTATATCTAAACAATTCACGCTAAAATTCCGGTTGCTAAAACAAAATACATTTGTGTTTTGTCATAACTGTAGCATGTAGAGTAGTCGCAATTTGTATGTTTTTCATTTAATATTGACCAACAAAACATTTATTAAAAAAATATTTAGGTACCTTTAAAATAATAATAAATTATGATTTGAAATTAAATTATTATTTTTTGTTGTAATATTACTTGGATGACAAAAATAATGAAATTTGAAATGGAACATGTCTAGCGATTAAAAATCTAATAGTAATAGAAATGAGAACATAATTATTATAAAAGTGTTAAAAAATTAATTTATGTCAAGTACATAAATTACAATTTCGTTTTTGTCGAAATACTTTTACAATCGTATCACTAGACAGAAATACGAACCATGCATATTGCATATGTGAAGAAAAACTGTACATACACGGAATTTCATTCTTAATTTTAAATTACAAGACTATTATTTATAATATATTAAACTAGTTAACCCCGCACTCTTGTTCTGCCGAGCTATTTTGTGAATCTAAACCATTCTCAGATCCCCTTGAACACACACAAAAAATTTCATCAAAATCGGTCCAGTCTATACAGTCAGTGTATATATACAAATAAAGATTAATCATTACGACATTATTAATATTCTATGAGTTGGTTAGTTGGTCATCGACGACTTTAAAACCATTCAATGATCTTTGCTAATGTATACTATATCTTAATGTAAATCACAATTATACCTCAGTCACTTAAGCTACTAAACAATAAGACCCGTAATTATAGTCAGCACTTAATATCAAGAGCACGATCAAAAATGTTGAGATGCTGTTTTCATACATAAAGGTCTTCGTTGAATGAAAAAAGGCATCTCAAAATATCTGATCAATCTCTTGAGTCCAGTACTAAGCGCCGACTTAAGGACCTGAAAGTTGCTGTACTCTACTAACTTTGACCGCGGCTTTGTTCGCGCATTTAAGATACATTTCGTTTTTCCAAGATCTGCCTGCCAACCAATCAGGTCGTTTGGTTTCGTAGTTAGGACTAGAGATGCTCGTTTATACTAAAACTGTGAATTATTTTAGGAACAATTATAAATTGTTAAAATACTCAATTTGATGCTCACCAGGTGCCTCCGAAATATTAAAGCAACAAAATTATATGGCTTTATTGATTTAGTCTGGCAGTTTTGAATTCGGTCGTTAAAATGTAGACACTAGAGCCCCCGTAATGTAAATAAGGTTTTTAATAGTACAGAGTATATAAATCTATTATATAAAAATGAGTCGGGTTTTCCTTCCTGACGCTATAACTCAGAACGCACAAACCAATTTCCACGGTTTAGTATTCGTTGGAAAGGTTTCGGGTTCCGTGAGGTTTGTAGTAAAAACAATTCAGGAAAAATTTCAAGAGAAAACTTACCGCTCAGACGGAGTCCCGGGCATTAGCTAGTAGTATATAAATTTTACTATAAATATTAAACTGGCAACTGTAGCGTATATTTTCTGTATGTCTGTCTACTGTCTAGATTTACATACACGGTCACTTCTGAGAAAAGAGAAAAGAAGATGTTTTATCGCCAAATGAAGCTTAAGGGGGTGATACAAGCAAAATTGATTGTTGCATAATTCTGTTTTATAGTTGATTATAAGCTACAAATCGTTTTATTTTTTAAACATAGCTACAACATTATATTTGTCAGCATCTGTAGTAGCGAAAACGCGATAGCTTAAAATTTTCTCGATAAAAAATCACAAAGAAGCCTCTAATTTTCACGCATGTTTTTTCGTTTCGCGCATACTCGCGACTCAGTATTTTAACACAAGATATAAAATTCTGTTACCGAGTTACTGTAAAAGCGGATTTTATTTTAATTTTGTATATTTATCGAGTTAATAAGAAAAAACTGTTTTTGCGGCGATTCCGCATCGTTCTGTTTCACCTGGCATATAAATAACGGCCGTAAGTGTGGAGAGAGAAAGACGATGTTTTATTTTTTGCTTTATTCGCTCCCTTAACTTAACAAGCTTTTCTTGGAATTTTCGGGCAAAAGCTATCCATACTAATGTTATAATTGTAAAAGTATGTATGTCTGACTGCATGTTACCAATTCACGCTTAAATTACTCATTCAATTTTGCTGAAATTCGGATACCTTGAGTCCCCGGGAAGGTATGATACTTTTCATTCTGGAAATATAACCGCGCGATAACAGGTCCCGGATCTAGTCAATATATAAAATGTACCAAGTCAAAATTTCACAATTTTATAATGAACCGGCGAGCCAGGCCCCACTTCACACCAGCCACCAGGTGACCTACTAAAGTAACCGATTGCGGGTTTATAATGACGGCGACAGTAATGACGGCCTAACGAATTGGAAATTACGGTGAAGGAACTGCTTTTATAATGGTTTTACCGGTCTAGAGAGATTTTCGTATAATTTTATTTACTAGTGGTTCCTTGCGCATGAACCATGCATTTTTGCGATTGATAGTCCATAGCTAAAATCTATATACGTATATAAAATAACAAGTCCTGACTGCTTGACTGACTGATTCATCATCGCCGAGCTGTTAAAGCTACAGTCATGAAATTTGGTGAGTAGGATTGTTTTATTGAGTAGACACCCACTAAGAAAGGAATTTTAAAAATTATACCCCTAACGGGGTGAAATAGGGGTTGAACGTTTGCATGAAAGGTCGTCATTTCTTAAGTTAGAGACTTGAAATTTCATTTGTGAGCTACTGATTCGAAATAAATGGATACATGTTTAAGCATTTTTTGAAATTCCACCTGCAAAGGGGAAAAAGGGGTAAAAGTATCTATAAAACTCTCTACGAAAGTGCGTCATTTCTTAAGTTGGAGACCAAAAATTTCATTTCTGAGCTGTTGATTTAGAATTCATAAATACGTGTTCAAGAGTTTTTTGTAATTCTTCCCTCAGGGGGTGAAACAATGTAAGTTTTTATGAAAATACTTCTTAATGCACTCACAAGCCGCAGATAAAAGCTAGCGGAAATACATAAACACTAGTGGATACAACGAATGTTGTCAGGCTACTTTGTAAATCTAAACCGTTCTTGAAGCTGAAGTACCCTTGAACACACACAAAACGATTTGCAGCAAAATTGTTTCTTTCGTTTAGGAGGAGTTTAGTGACAAGAATTGTGTATGTTATAAGATTTCAATAACATTTTGGGGGACTAGTACAAAATAATAGGTTACCCTATGTCAAATGAAACGTACAAATGAACGTCTTGTATCTCTTAATATCTCTTTTCTTTGTTCGCGTAGAAGTTTAAAATCGTACATAAAATATTTTACTCTTTATAAGATACATCACATGCAAATTAAAATCTCTACACAATAATAACAACATAGATAAACAAAACATTAATAACAGACATGAAGCTAGATACTACAAGTGAAAGATAACCTACAATAATATAGGGTGAGTCAAGTAAGGTTCGCCTAGTTTACTTACGAGGTCGAGAAAAATGCGCTTTCGATCCGCATCGCTAGAGTTCCTAGCTGCACAGTGTAAATAATATACAGTAGAGGATCTCATACAAGATTTCTACTCGACTCTAGATCTCTACTCTTAAACAGCACCTTCATGTTCTTTGATCGGTATTCGGTACGATCATCGTCCAAGCATCCACATAATCGTCCGTAGTACTTCGTCAACACACCGACCAAAGGCGAATATACGAGACGGATATCAGCGGATAGAGGCGAGTGTGACCTCTACAAAAACGGGTTCGCCTCTCATCGTCTATATTCGCCGATTATGGAGAGGAGTTAAAATTTGGTATGGAGGTACTTCTAGGTAGGTGGTGTTAGAGGAAGACATAGGATACTTTTCATTTCTGAAAAATATACGGTTCCCGTTCAATAGAAAAATTTTGGAACGGACTTGAATTTGTAATGAATATGTCATATCAGCTAACTGGATACAACAAAAAATAAATTCTAAGCCAAATAAACAATAAATAGTTATGGTGAACGCTTATCTATCCGAACCGAACGAATCGAAGTCAAGACCTCTTTTGCATTAACTGTAAAGGATTCGGATGAATCTAACGAATTTTATGAGATTCGGTTCGGTTCTGATAGGACTGATAGTAGCGGTCACCATTAACCGACAAGAAGCGATAATAATTCGTTACCTTGTCTTGTAAAAGCTATTTAAGTGTGAAACAATGAGTTAAACTACTGCGTATTTTGTATTGTGGTTCCTGTGACGGGCAATGTGTTTCGAATGTAACAAATGGCTGTGCCCGAGAGGTTCTATTTGGGTAAGGCTTTATTTGGGTACAATACTTTACCTACTACTGTATGTATTTTATATTCTGAGATTAGTATGGTTTAGAAGACCTAAAAAAAGCGCTTCAACTTTTACAACGTATATAAGTGAACGGAAAACTATGTACTCCTTTTTACGAAAAACGAGCATGAAACTCCCATTTATGGTTAATATGGAGGAGGAGCGTGTTTTACCCATATTATTTTAAAATATGCTTTAATATCGCATATTTTTAAAAAATAAAACGCTACGCACACTACAATATTTTGACGCGACACGATAATCATACACGAAATACTCTTTCGTTTATGATTGAAATCTGTGATTTTTTATTTTATTAAATAAATTTTAATGCCTTGGTAGACTTTATGGCAAATTAAAGACTGTGATTCAATCGATAAATGTTTATGGTCGAATTTCGACCACAGGGCGATCTTTATTAATTGTGAAATGCGACGAGACATCTACTAGGTAGTAGATATAAACTTTAATATTGAAATACCAAAGTTCTCACTAAGTTGGTATAGATTTCAGAAGTTGGTGTCTGTCCTTTCTGAATTCGTGGATGTAGGCGTGTCATTTGATTGATAAAGGCAATTGTGTCCAACTGAAGACGTCTAAACTCCAGCGGTTGTTCTTATTCTTCAAGATCTTGCTTGTATTTGTCCCCCGCTTGAGGGACAAATACAAGCAAGATCTTAGTTTTAGTTTCATATGTTGAAAGTGTAACAAAAAAACATAAAATAAATATAATTCTAATAGAATAAGATGAAATAAAGTATAAACAACAATTATAAAATTTCTTTGTGATTATCTGAAAAACTTACTATGATGTTAAAATGTTTACCTTAAATTCGACGTTTTCTTTATTAAATAAAATACATAGCAAGACTGTTATATTTTTCATACTTTAAGTCGTATAAAATGCTCATTCATATTTATAAGCGCGTGAAGATATACTGGTAAAATGCAAAAAATATTTTATGATTTTGCATACATATTATACTTTTATGTGCGCTACGTATTTTAAATTGCGGTATGTATCTGCGAGAATTTGTATTCAGTATAATAGTTGACCGTAATTTGGTTGCCCGAATTTCATTTAACGTACAGGCACCGTACATTTTGTCGAAACAGAAGAAAAAACTGTTAGTACCGATATTATCGTACCAATACTTTATAATAACTTTCAAGAGACTTCATTATTGAAAGGCTGACAACGCTCCTGCAACTCTTTAAATAATGTTGTGTTTATCGGCGATCGCTTTGGTTTTTTAGAGGTCAAACAATCACCTGTTTGTCATATCTAACCTAGCCTCATCCATGGACACGTGTAACATCAGAGGAGTTCCAAATATGTTGCCGGCGGTATGAAGGATCGAGCATGGAAAGAGGGAAGGCGAAGTTCCACCTTTTTTATTAACGTTGGGAAATTCTTGATGCATTCCCGTCAGACGGGATATGTGGGACTCTAGTGGGTTACCCACTAAAACCCAACGGTGCCTCTTCTCTATATATTATGGCCTCTTCTCTATTTCTCTATGTATATCATTGGGACTCTGGACCCGCCTGAGGTGGAAACTACAGCGACCCAGTAGGCAGCATCTACTGTATTAGCAGAACTATCCGCGCGTGATTTGTTTCTGAATTACCGCTTGAAAGAGCATCCTGGGCACTGGACGCGCTTCTACCAAAAGGGCTCGTGCAATAAACGGCGGCTTCAAGGGGAAGTTTCGCCTAGTGAGTGAGTTGGAACTTTAACAATCTCACACACTCGACGAAACACAAGGCAAGCGCCGTTTCACGTCGGTGTTCTGGTGGTATTTTTCCGGTAGAGCCAGCTTCGTGCGGAAGCTTGCTCCCACGGCACCATTTTTTTTTATAGAAATAAGGGGCAAACGAGCAAACGGGTTACCTGATGCAAAACCACTACCGCCGCCCATAGACACTCGCAACATCAGGGTTGCATGTGCGTTGCCGGTCTTTTAAGAGGGAATACGCTCTC